>SNQJ01S0020897.1:195139-206076 GCA_010110895.2 Picea sitchensis
ACTAGCATGCAAAAAGAGAATTTGAGGGGGGGGGAACAAAGCTAAAATTCGATTTTCACTTTCATTTATAGAAAAATGAGTTAATTGTATAACATTGTGCACGTGAAGGAAAAATCTCTATTTGACGGGATTCTAGGAGATTTGAAGGCATCCTAACTACCCAAATTTGTCATTTATCCAATAGAAGTGTTCTTCTTCATTCATACCACACAAATAATGGCTTAATCATTAAGGGTTGTTTGGTGAAAGGAAATAAAACAATGTTATTGTTGGTGTTTCCCCCTTCCTTCAATTCAAGTGGAGATACCAATGCCACAAATAACCTTGTTATAGCAAGACAACAAGTTTAAGAAAAAAAATCCATTGTGAAAGTATGTAACGAGAAATCAAGGGTCCAAGGCAAGGCTTGTTGGGTGTGGTGGGGGGGTGTAATGTTGTTTGGACATGTAATTTCCACCATGTTTAGTTCAGGAGAACCTACTACCAAGTTAGGGGCCATTTGTTGGTCCTTAATTATGGACTTGGAGCATCTAAATCAATGGATTCCACCCAATGAAAAAACATGACAAGAGAGTATTCTATTGGGTTGGGGAAGGTGGTAGTAGCAAGTAGGACACACAAATATGAGAATCATCTTCCATTATTGAGGAATCCATCTAGTATAAGTGGAAGATGGACTCAATTCAATCTACAAGAAAAATATCAACTCCTAGCGGTGATCCAATGGTCAATATCTTTCAACAAGAATGACAAGATAAGGTTGATCTTACCATTGGGTTCTTTCTCTATTTCAAATTCATTTCATTTAATGTAGCAAGTTATCCATTTTTTTAGATATGTTTGATCTCTATGTGAGTGGGATCCAACTTGTTATATGCCTCCCAATTTAGAGAATTAATTTTGTAACCACATTGTTGGTTAAGGTAAAGAAGGAGGTGGATCATAAATACTAGCACCTATTAAATCATCATGGCCCTCATATGATGTTAATATTTTTTTTAATGGATGGATAGATCATGCAAGATGCCATCCAATCATCAATTTCATGGTGTCATCCCAGAATTGACCAGTCTTCTTGAAAGTGGTCGATGCTCTTAGTAAATACAAGGATGCACAATATATAAGTGAGATGTTCATTAATGTCATTGAAAATGTAGTTGTTGATTCTTGTGTGCAAATTATCACAAATAACGTGCCTATTTTCAAGGTCATTAGCACGATTTTTGAAAATTAATGTCCACATATATTTCAGACACCTTGCATTGTTCATTCCTCGAATTTAGCGCTTAAATATATTTCTTAAGATGTCACATGGATGGGAACTCTCATTGATGATGCACTCCATATCCACATATTTTGTACAAAATCATACCAATGCACTCACAATCTATAAAGAGTAAACAAATATGTCATTATTGAAGATTGAAAATACTCATTTTACCTCCTCATTCATTATGCTTAAGATGTTGAGAGAGGTCAAAACTGCTCTTGGGGCCATGGTTATTTAAGAGTTTTAGTCTTTTTGAAGAAAAACGGATTGAATTGCTTCAAAAAGGGTCAAAGATACAATTTTATATGATGGTTGGTGGGAGAGGTTAGACTTTGCCTTTAAGATCATGGACCCTATCATTTATTTGTTGTGGTTTGCAGACATGGACCAACCCATATTAGGAGATGTTTATTAGGGGTGGGACTCCATGATTGAGTCCATGAAGAATGTTATTGTAGAGAGTGAGTGCACTGAGTATATGACATCACCATATATCTTTTTTATCACAATGCAAGATATTCATATCACCATGTTGGAGAAAAAATGCACACATTTGCATTCCTTGGCTCACCCATTGAATCTCAAGTACTACAGTAATGAGTGGCTCAATGGTGAGCCTTCACACAAATTCCCTGCTCACATGGTAGACAGATTTCACAAGAGAGGAAGGAAGCATTTAGAAGGATATATATTAGGACATGCCATCCCTTGATGAGGTGGAGGAGGGCTTCATACAATTTTCCACTAGCACTAGGAGATTTGGAGGCTATGATGTTTTGAGAGACAAGGGGATTAAGAAGCCCTATGCTTGGTGGGATACTCATGGGAAAAGTGTATTACTATTCTATGGTAGTTTACCATGAGGCTCATCTCTCAGGTAACTTAATCCTCTTGTTACAAGAGGAATTGGAGCACACACGAGAATTCACACACTTTGAGTAGGCTTGAGCAGTCTAGATAAAAAACAATGATGCATGGGCACTTCAACCTCCATCTTATTTATAAGTTTAGGGGTGAGTGTTTGAAGGGAAAGACAAATATGTGGGATATATTTCTTGATGATATGGCTTTGGACAATAGCGTATTAACGTTGAGTTGGATTTAACCAACTTGGATCCTAATAAACTAGTCCTACATCTTATCACTTTTGAAGATGATGATCCTCTTGAGGGATCATCCTCCACATCAGTAAACATAGATCTTGGATTGGATTTAAAGGGGGAGGAGGAATATGATGGAGGAGAGATCAATGGCAGTGGTGGTGGTGTTCTTGATGATTCTAACATGAAAGAGGATGACTGATGAGTTGTGAGATTCTCTTATCTATGGTTCTAATATATGTAAGTTTTAAACCTGTGAAGTAAAGAAATACATATAATATTATTAAGCAAAACATAAATTAATAAATGGCTCATACACATAGTACACAGAGATTTACACTGGAAACCCTTCACGAGGAGAAAACCAGCCTTCCTTTGTGTCGCATCTTTCAACTCTTTATTATATTAATTTCACCATTCACCATACAATATATACAATGTTTTAGGTATTCCGTAGCTACCAAAACCCTAATCCCTTAATCCGAGATTAATTTAGAAAACCGCTAAAAATAACAAAAATTGCCAAAAACAAATTGGGGTGTTGCGCGTAACCAGGGGGGGGCCATACTTGCCCCCCCCCCCGGGACCCCCCTAGGAATCACTCGACGCTCACAAAACAAAGAGAGAAGGAAGTTGGGATCGTCAAACGCAGTTGTCAAATCTGACGCACCCACACACAGACATGCAAAAAATGTAACACATACCCAACATTCTCCCACTTGTTGTTTTCTTTGCATCCAGGGGTCCACAGGATTATATAGTCAACAATCCAGGGAAGCAATGCCCACTGTTATTCTACACCATGAAAACTTTTATGTGCTCACAGAATTTGTCAATGAATCTGCAACATTCTTCAAAGTGTCAATCTTTTCTAGCAACACCTTCTTTTCTTCAACCATGTCTCTCACAAAGTGATATTGAACATCAATATGCCTTGTCTTTGAATGATAAGTTGTGTTATTTGCCAGGAAGATTGCACTCTGACTATCACAATCTAATCTCGTTGCTTGTTGTACCAACCCAATACCTAAACACAATCTCTGTAACCATATTGCTTCCTTCCTTCCATGAGTGGCTGCCATGTATTCAACTTCTGTGGTTGAGAGTGCCACTACAACCTATCTTTTTCTCATCTAACTGATTGCTCCTACAAATAAGTTAAACACATACCCACTTGTAGGTCTTATGTGATCCAGATCTTCAGCCCAATCTACATCAACAAAGCCATGTATGTCCACCACTCTGTCCAATCCTGGTCTTCCTTGGTAGCATAATCCATAACTCGTAGTGCCATGAAGATACCTGAAGACCCTCTTTACTGATGTCCAATGCTCCTTCCCTTGTTTTGACATATACCTACTCAAAACTCCCACTACATGTGCAATGTCTGGTCTAGTACAAACCATTGCATACATCAAACTGCCAACTGCACTGGCATACAGAACATGGGACATGTCCTCTTCTTCTTCCTATGTCTTGGGACACTGATCTGTAGATAAATTTACACCTATATGAATAGGAACCTTGACCGGTTTACTTCCACGCGTGTTAAACCTTTGCAATATCATCTCAACATATTTCCTCTGATTCAACTAGAGTTTCATGTTTGCATGATCTCTTTTAATCTCCATTCTCATAATGAAGTTAGCAGCACTAAGATCCTTCATGTCAAATTTGGAGGATAGTTGCGATTTCACCTCCTTGATAACATCCATGTTATTTCCTACCAACAACATGTCATCAATTCTTTTGATAACATCCATGTTATTTCCACCAACAACATGTCATCAACATACAACACTACATAAAATGAAGTGATTACTAACCTGCTTTGAATATACACAATGATCAGCCCGCTTTCTCACAAATCCTAATCCAAGGATGTATGCCAAACTTTGGTACTACATCCTAGGTGATTGCTTCCACTACTATAGTGACTTATATTTAGCTTACAGAACAACTCTCTCTTTCTCTTCACTACAAATCCTTTTGGTTGTTTCCATGTAGATTTCTTCTTCCAGATTCCCATGTAGAAATGTTGTCTTCACATCCATCCGCTCTAATTTCAAGATCAAAAGAAGCAATAGATAAAATAAATCTAATAGATCAGCACCTAAGTAACAGGAGAAAAGTCTCACCAAAGTCAATTCTACCTAGGAATAACCTTTTTCTACTAACCGTAGATTTGTATTTCCACTTTTTCCTTTCCTCGCTAAACTTCTTTTTAAACAACCATTTCTACCAACATATTTTCTTCCAGCCTAGCAACTCAAGTATATCTCATGCCTCATTCTTATCCAAGGCATCCATTTCTTCAACCATGGCCTTCTTTCCATAGTTTACTATCCTCTAAACTCACTTCTTCCCCGGAGAAGTTATGGGATCATCATCAATAATAGATAAAGAAAAAAATTAAAAAAAAATAATTTTTTTGACATATTTTTCAAATAATTTTCTAATTTCCTCTACCACCACTCACAAATCTCCTCAATACTAGGGTATGAGGTTCTTCTTCTTCTTCATCTCTCTTCAGATGATTTAGATTTTGCATCATCCAACTCAAGCTCCATTTTCTCAGTCCGCCTTGCCTTGTAGGAATTCATGTTTGGACACATATTTCTCTTACCTCTCTAAAAACAACATCCCGACCGTAAACAATCTTCTTAGTTTCCTCGTCCAAAGCTCATAACCTTTTATACCATATTTATAACCTATAAAGATACATTTTCATCTTTATTATCCAACTTTACTCCTATTTCCTTTGGAACATGTGTTACAAGCATCACAACTAAACACTCTCAGATGTTCAAGAGAGGGTGTCTTACCAATCCATACTGTGGTGGAGTTTTATCATCCAACGCTGATTAGTGATCGACTGGACTGTAACAAGTAGAAGCACCACTGCCCCGCTTCTGCACTCATGTCCTAACTCCGCAAAGATCATCAAGCATGCTCCTTTTCCCATCGTTGTCTTGTCTATCATTTTGCAGGTAACTCCATCTTATTACCGTAGGGTGTATGGAGTAGTCATTTCTATAGCACACTCTTACGCACTCCCACCATTATCCAGTCCTCACACTTTATTTTCTTCTGCTTGATTTTCTACTGCAGCCTTAAACTTTATTTTTATCAATACCTCGATTATTCCTAAGAAAAATAAATCCATGTGTTCCTGGAGAAATCATCTCCAGTGAATGAAACATAATACATGTACTTTACCTAAGGATGGAACAAGAACAGGTCAAAAAACATCACTGCGGTATCGAACTTCTAAGATCCTTTTCTCTCTATGAAGCACTGTGATAGGAATCTTGTTTGATTCTATTTACCATATATGCAATGTCTACAGAAAATCAAACCAGAGTGCAATTAGACATACTTTTAACCATACCTTTACCGTAGTGTTCGAAGGCCCTTTTAACCAATATGCCCTGCCTTTGATGCTAAATATTGGTCTTCTTTTCAGTGGATACAATATTGGTTCTGTCTCCTTCTGCTTTCTCCGTCACATCAATAGAATCATATAATCTAATAGTATAAGTGCTTCCCTAACAACTTGCATGTGATTCCACACCAAACTCCTCATCAAATACCCATTGCCCTCGTATTCATCTGTCTTGCAAGTGCCTCCTTTCCCAATACAAGATCCACTTCGCATCATCCAACTTGCTTATAGGTATATTAAGCTCCTAAATAGTTTTGGAATGTGCAAACCCCTAGGGAGAGTTCTAATCATTCCATCTTTTATCTACAACTTAACCCTTCCATTCCCATGATTTTGGTTGTCAGAAGTCATCTCCTAGGAACACATCACCACCATCATATTTTCATATTCACGTAATCCCCCTCTATGAGGAGTCATATGGTATGACGTGCCTAAGTCGAACATCAACTATACATCACTTGGCCCTGCATGTGTGCCTGAGATTCCATGTAAACATCACCTCCTCTTCATGGAGGTTTCACCCTCCAGCTGTGGAAGAGGTACTATCAGATCCCTTTGGTTTATCAACCTTCTTAGACTTGCAATCTTTCTTATAATGCCTTGTTTTACCACACTTCCATCATTTCCTCAAAGATTTTCCTGGAGACTTAGATCTACCTGTAGATTTAGATCTCCCCCCGAAGACTTACCAGGATTTTTGTCTTAGATACGACTTCTTACAAATAAAGCATATGTACTATGACCATCCATGATTTTCCACCTCATCTCTTCAGATAACAAGGATGAAACTGCATCCTCATACTTCAATGTAGATTGAGTGGTACTACCAATTTCTACAACCAGATTATCCCAAGAGACTGGCAAAGAACATAAAAAAGTAATACAGTTATCTTCTTCTGCAGTCATAATATTAACAAATACGAGTTGACTTACCAGAGTATTAAAGACATTTAGATGTTCTATCACAGAATCTCCATCTTCCATCCTAAGATAATACAACTTCTTTCGAAGAAACAACTTGTTTACTAGGGACTTTGATTGATACAAATTCCCTAACTTATCCCATAGTTCCTTGGTCGTAGATTCTCCCGAGACATTCAACAACACTGAATCTGCCAGGCAGAGTCGTATAGTATTGCTTGCTCTTTTGTCCAACTTCTCCCAATCTTCCTTCGACATACCAATAGGTGGTGTACTAGTAGTTTGTGTACTAGTAGGTTGTGTACCAGTCGACTGTGTGTCAGTAGGTTGCATATCGGTAGGCTGTGTACCAGGATCCACAACGATCCATTGTTCTTTGTCTACAAGAACGTCCTCCATCTTGAGCTTCCATAGCTCAAAGTTTTTACCATTGAACTTCTCTATCTCGATTCTAGAAGAGCTCGTCATTCCTCTTTCTACACTCGAATAACCAATGCAAAGGCTCCCACTAAACCCAGGTTTATCACAGACCTGAGATAAACTTGATCTATTAAGACCGAGCCAAACCCTCAGCAACAAAGGCATCCCCCTGAAGCCAAAAATGAGCTCTGATACCACATGTAAGTTTTAAACCTGTGAAGTAAAGCAATGCATATAGATTCTTAAGCAAAATAGAAATTAATCAATGGATCATACACATAGTACACATAAATTTACACTGGAAACCCTTCACTGGAAGAAAACTAGCCTTCCTTGGTGTCGCACCTTTCAACTCTTTATTATATTAATTTCACCATTCACCATACAATATATACAATGTTTTAGGTATTCCGTAGCTACCAAAACCCTAATCCCTTAATCCGAGATTAATTTAGAAAACTGTTAAAAATAGAAAGATCTGCTAAAAATAACAAAAACCACCAAAAAAATTCTAGGGCGCTACGCATAACCAGGGGAGCCATACCTGGGACCTCTTAGGAAGCGCCCAACACACACGACACAAAGAGCGAAGGAAGTTGGGATCGTCAGATGCAGTTGTCAAATCTAATGTGTCCACACACACATGCAAAGAATATAACACATACTCAACAATATATACCCTATTTTATATTTAGCATTGACATTCCCACCCATAGTATAAATCATTTGGTATTTACATAATACATTTTGATTTTGATGGCATCAAATGAATGGATAAGAAAAATCCATTTTATGATTCTAACTTCTAAACCTTTATTTTATGTGTATTGAATATTTTAATTTCTTGTATATTTAATCATTATTAACTTAATAGCTCCTTGTATTATATATCAATATTTTGTAAATGTTTTAATTTTTTTTAAATATATTTTATGTATGTATTTCATTTTGTATTTATAAGAGATAAAACATTTATGTATATCCCATAGTAAATATTTTATGAATGAATGATCTAAGTACATGAATCACAAAATAAAAGTCCAAACACAACTAAATTAAAACATAACAAGAAAACAAACAAATAAAGTTTCTAACTAATAAATATAGCATATAAAAACATTTGTCTGTATTAAATTATGATTTAGATTATAATCACGTGCAATCATATGCACTCTTTGAACATTAGTCTTCAGCTTGATTCATACATAATGACCATGTATATGCTTTACGAAAAAGTTTGACTAAAACTAAAATAAACAAGAGAATTAGCTGTGAAGTCCCTGCTCCATTGAAAAAATTGAATTATTGAATCCATCCCAAAGGTAGCCTACAAGACGCATGATCTTCCCACACTCAGATGTGTGATTTTTTTTTGTATAAGTATTATTCTATTATTATTAAAAAATAAAATAAAAGTTAAAGTAATATGTAACAGGCAACCCACGTTTTTCTTAATTCCAACCATTAAGACAATGCTGGAATAATTGTTTGGTTTTTTTTATGTGGTTAGCTGAACATATGAAAAAGTCAATGAAATTACAAAGTAAAAATTAACTTTAACTTTATCAAATTCATATAATAAAATATGTGATAAGTCCAATAAACCAATCTATATATTAAAAAGAATGCAATGAATGATTTATGAGTTGAGAGAAATTATATAATTTGTTTATTTTTAATTTATATATAAAAAAGAATGCAATGATTGGTTTATTTTTAATTTATATATAAAAAAAATGCAATGATTTATGAATTAAGAGAAATCATATAATTTATTTTTAATTTATATATAATATAATATTTTTTTTAAATACAATATAAAACTAAATTTTAATAAATTTTATTTAGTAAGAAAAAACTTATTATTAATTAATTTATATACTTATAGAAATATTTTTGTATTTTTCATATAAACCAACTTAAAAAATTAACTTTATATAAATCATATTAATAAAATATATACCGTATTAATTAGACTTTTGATATAATACATGCTTTAAAAAGGAATGCAATGATCTATGAATCGAGAAGAACGTTGCCACGTCAAAAGCTATTCACTACCTGACTAGACATAAGGAAAGGTTAAATGCAAAATCATGCCAACTGTCATTGACATGAGCTACTCTGGGCACGTGGATCTGCTTTCCGAGCGAGATCTGCTTTCCAAGGATGGAAGATCCCCTTAAATTTTATTGAATCTTTGAAGCTTCACATTTAGCAAAGCTTTGGCTTCCATTTTGTTATAAATACTCCATTCAAGATAGATGTCTCGAGACATATTTCTGAGCAAAAATGAGAAATTGTCATTCAATAGAGAATGGAAAAATACGAAGGTAAGCTAGTAAAATTGACCGCCAAGCTAATGCTAAACTAACTAGCCAAAGGCATGGACTAATAATAATCAAGAAACAAACACAACAAAATTTTAACAATATAGGTAGCACCAAGAAACAAACACAAAATTTTAACAATATAGGTAACACATAGAAACCTTCTAACCTTAATTTTTATTTTCTCCATCATAGTTTTGGCTTTCATGTTTTGGTGATTATGGTTTAAAGAAAAAATAATGATATTTATGTTTCATATTGAAAAAAATATTGAATATATATTTGATATCATTTTTTTTATTATATTTATATTTTTTTAATATTTTTTATTTATAGGTAACACCAAGAAACAAACACAACAAAATTTTAACAATATAGGTAACGCATAGAAGCCTTCTAACCTTAATTTTTATTTTCTCCATCATAGTTTTGGCTTTCATGTTTTGGTGATTATGGTTTAAATAAAAGACAATGATATTTATGTTTCATATTAAAAAAAAATATTGAATATATATTTGATATCATTTTTCTTATTATAGTTATATTTCTTTAATATTTTTTATTTATATATAGGATGTATACATGGTATCCATTTCCTATTTATATATAGGATGCTATACATGGTATCCATATTGAATTGATATTTTTTTAACAAAATTAAAATATTATATTAGATCAAGTGAAGTGATGAATTATATATGGTATTCATATTGAATTGGTATTTTTTTAACACAATTAAAATATTATATTAGATCAAATGATGAATTGTGTAATAATAATTATTTAGTTGCAAAGTGAATATTGTATAAGTTTATGATGATGATGATGATGATGATTAATTTTCACTAAGACTTGATTGGTCTATCTGATCTTAAGAGGGTAAGTAATTACTTGTGATTCTTTAGAATTTTGTTTATGTGTTCGAAAAACATTAAGAGAAGCTTTCCAAGATCACCATACTTTTGTTGAGTTAAGAAGTTAGGAAGGTTGGTACTCTGATCAATATTTTGAAAACGAGATCTAATATGGGTATAGGCTGGACAATCTAAGAGAAAGTGATTTTCATCTTCAACCTTCTTAGTGTCACAAAAGTGACACACTCTTTCAAAATGAGATACAATATATTTTATATTTTAAAATAATTTACAAAATTGTAAGTTCCTCTCCTTTAAAAATAAATGAAAAAAAATATATAATAAGAATTAAACAAAAAATTTGATGTATAATAAAAAAAATTATGTTAATTGAGTTTAATCTTAGTGGTTTGTGTTAGGGGTGTTTTCTTCCACCCACAATCAATTCCTACAAGTGACCTATTGACCTCTTAAATGAGTAAATTATCTAAAAAAAATTATCCAATTTTAATTTAATGAGTAAGTTCCTATATACTACTTTAATAGTTTGTTCCTATATGTTAAAAGGAACTTTAATATTTTGCTCCATTTTTGTTT
>SNQJ01S0020897.1:222005-263177 GCA_010110895.2 Picea sitchensis
TTCCGTAGAAGGATCCTAAATCGATTCCCTACACCCACTACATTCCTCTGCATACGCAAAGGTATGTCATCCATGTGTGGCATTGGAATCCCAACAGTCAAGTGCTCGAGATTTTCCTCAAGATCCTCTAATATCTCTACATCGACCCCTATACCTTTTTGTTCTCTACAAACACCTAGTTTCTCTCCTCACCTATACAACAACGACATTCCCACTAGACGTACTAATGCACAATCTACACATCAAAAACTATTTGTTATGTTACACACAAAAACATTTATATATAACAAAATCACAAAAACATCAAAAATACCAAAAATACTGCAAATTTATCTTTCTTACCAAACTCATCATTGAACCTTTCCCCCTCAGGGATAACCATATCAGGATCATCACGATAGTTGACGCCATGATACGCGTAATCATCCACCACCACTATCACTATCCGTCGATCCAACCATCGGAAAACAAATTCATCAAACTGAAACTGTGTCCCCCCCCCCGAGTCAAGACATCATATATGTCCATTTCTTCATCGTCGGATCCCCCATCCTCTGGCACTACATACCATGGAAATTATGAAAACACCCACTAAAATAAGAAACATAACAATATGTATCCATAGCCAAAAAATTTCTAATGCACGTCTCATTTCCAATGTTTGTCATTCCCTTCTATAGAATTGTTGTCGAAACTATCTTGAAATTTAACATGGAACAGACTATCCATTTCAAATTTCGGTGCATACAGAAACATTTTGAAAAAATTTCAATATTGGCCCCATTCACAGGTCATTGTTTCCCATCATGTACTCTAGCCCTAGTATAATTTCTTTTAATATTTGTTTCCTTTAAAATTCGACCGAGAAAATTAAAACGAAACGAAGACGAGATGAGACGATATATAGAGTGGGTTTGTGAGTGATCTTTGAGTATAAATATGAATGAATGAACTTCTCTTGGTTTTGAGAATAATTTATTCTCTACTAAACAAGGCCAACCACATGAAGGTGGAAGCCCATATGGCCCCTCCCCCCCCTCACATCGCTCTCAATTCGCCAATACCCAATCTATAAAATAGAAAATGAACAAAAGCAACATAGTAATCATGCATAGAAACTACCAAAACAAAAATTAAATAAAACTTAAAAAGATGTAATTAACACACATAAAAAATTATTTAAAGAGAATAATTCATACAAATTAAAATATCTAGTTACGTACCTCATCGACCAACGCAACATTTGTATCATCCTTATTTTGTATCTTCTTCTTGATCATCCAACTGAACATATGTATCAGCATCCATTTCAGAAACAATATTGAAAGGATTGATGATATCATCATCATCATCAATGTCATTTTCGAGCATATCTTCATCGATATCATCATCAAGAATTGGCGCATTGTCTCCTACGTCTGGTTCATCTTCTCCATCTTCTTCATCTGTCAACCCATATTCTTCCTACTCTAGATCTACATCATCATCTTCTTCAACATCATCTTCTTCAACATCATCTTCTTCATCTACAGTATACTTTATTGGCCTTCCTCTTGGATCATATCTAACAACAAATAACCAATCCCTCTTACTTGGAACCTTTGAGTAAAATACTTGTTCGCATTGGCTTGGAAAAACATAGCGGTCATTTGCTTTTTCAAAAACTGTTGTTTTAATCATCGAAAATACGTTGGCATGTTGAATAACGGTTATTTCCTCATCATGTTCATGCATTCGTAACCTATACCATTTGACATCGAACAAAACTAATTTGAAGGAATTAAAGTCACACTCAATTATATCATTCAAAACCCCATAGTATCTATTTTCATATTCTCGAGAACTTTTGTCACTCCTAGAGGAAACATTAGTGACCTAGAATACTGCAGTTATCCCATTACCATAAGTTTGTCCGGTCTCATCCAACTGTTTGATGCGAAATTTACGACCATTGCACCACATAGCCTGGTGGTGTTTCAACTGCAATATGCCAGACATGTCAAAGATGCATTGTCAATTAATAATAAACAAATTTATATAACTTGGAAAGTGTAATATGAAAAAATAAAAACACCTACAGTCACATTAATATAATATAAAATAACTAAATAAAATGGGTGAATTTGTGTTCCTTTCCATCTTTAAAACAATATGCTAAATCTATTTCCCTCTACGTAACATCGGAATATCCATTACGACGAGTTTCTCTAACCAATTCAGACAGTTCTTTCCATGATAACCTATCGCCATGAAGTTCTTTACATCTATCAATCCATACCTTCATCCAGTCAAGATTGTTTACAATGTATAAATGTAGTGCATCCCAATCTTAAGCAACTGACCGATCAAAAAATCACAATTCACCAATATTAAATATTAGTTATAACCATGGTAAATATTAATAAATTATGAAAGAATAAATATTAAATGAGTATGATCATATACTCAAAAAAATGAAAAAATATATATATTTATTAAAAATATCCACAATTTAATTACCTCTTAGTTTCTTCATTGTACCTTTCCCCAACAGTTGCTCCCTTTCAAATTTTTTGATGGAGTTCACATCCCAAATGCAATCCACTGTATGCATAGCTTTCACTGCTAATTTAGGAATATATTGACTAATATACACCATGGATTCATATACCATATATCCCTCCACCATAGAACCCTCAGGACGTGCTCTTTGTCTAACCAAAGCCTTCAATGATTTCAAGTGCCTCTCCACCATCCACATTGAACTTGTGTGTACAGGTCCACACATTTCAATCTCCTCAACTTGGTGTATGAGGTAGTGTTCTTGTGCATTTGAAAATGTTGGAGGTAGATACTTCTGCATTTCACACATTAGCCGAGGATTTTCTCTCTTCCAATACTTTATATCATCTTCATGGATTTCTTTCAATGACAACCATCTACAGATCATGACGCAAGAAATGTCTGGATCATGATATAAGAAAATAACATGTTTCAACAAAACATGATACATATTACATTAAAAGTAAAACACATGTCATTAGAATTACAACAAAATTGAATTATTTTTGCATATATATTGCAACTAATTACCTCATGTATTTTCAAGGATCATATAGCGACTTAGCGTTGTTGTCAGAGAGTGGTTTGGGAGATAGAGGGAAGAACTTATACTGTAACAATAAAAACAGATCGTTACTTGTTCAAAACTAGACAAAAATAAAGCTCAAAATGTATACGATCAATATATAAATATGAATACTAAAATGATTAATTACCTTAATGAAGGTATGTCCATCATGTGTTTTTACCCCACAAAATTCACCTTTCTTCGTTAAGATATTCTTTATATTTGAACAAAAACCTATAGAATTTAGTTTTTGAATGACCTCTTTGCTTTGTTGCTTTCTTGTTAGTAACAATGGAAGGTTATTTTTGTCTCCATCTTTATTTGAACGGATCACACTTTTCATTGTATGATTGGATTCCCGAATGTATTACAAATTTTAACAATTTTTTTCTTTATTCCTCCTGCCATCTATGATTAGCCATAATGTTTATGTCCACATTCTTCCCGATATGCATTGTATAAAATAAATGAACTATTTTAGGTCCTCATAGTAAGGCAACCTCATGAATACAAATTGGGATAACATTTCATTCCTCGTGGAAGCCATTAATACTACCTTCCAAATGATGACATTGATGAAGCATAAAAATCAGAACACTATTTATCAAATGCAGCAAAATAAATTGAATAATTAAAATAAAATTTCAAAACACTTGGATTCCATTTTACGATACAAACAAAATCGTTACCTCGAGTTAATTTTGTCATATAGAAAATTCCTTAAGTGAGGAGTCATTCTTTTGTGGTTTTAGTCCAGTCTCTTGTTTCCCATTGAAAGTATGTTTTTCGGTGAATACGATACTTATGGTTCTTAGAGGAAGTGTCTATACTCATCAAACACCTCTTTCCTAAACTTTTGACCGACAAGTTTCATCTTGGGACCACAGACTAGACATGCAAATTCACCCTTTCTTTGAAGACCTACAAAAAATGGATTAATGTCAATTATTAATATATGAAATGATTATTTAAAAAGCATGCATGGTATATTCAATTAATTATATGCTATTCAAGCGTGAAATATGGAAAATTACATACCAAAAAAAATGTGTAAGCCTTAGGGCATGGGTGTCCATGAAATTATTCCACGACATTGAAATCTCTTATGCCCAGTTGGTTTACAGATGTCATACAAAGTGATTCCCTCCCATAACTTTATTAGCTTCTGCGTTGATAAGAGGTTCGATATACACATTCATATATTTAACTTGGTACTTACCTAATTGTTTTGAAATTTTTGCAGGGAACTACTACCATGGGTATATATATATAAGTAAAATAAATAAATAAAATATGTTATGCAAAGAAAGAGAAAAATGAAAAATTTACATTTGAAAATTAATGTAAACAAATACTTGTAATAATCATTGTCAACATTATGTGCTCCTCTTTATTGACATCCAGGAGGAATATTGTTGATAACAAAAGAAATAGGCCCTGCAACGGAGTAAAACAACCCTAGAAACAAATTGGATTAACATGCATTGGGTTGCCAGTAAGCTTATAACATTCTGAGGGTTCATTTGTAGAAATTATGGCCATTTAAATGATTTTTAGCAAATGCAACCATCTCTGGATTCGAAGAACACCATCTTCAACTCTCTTTCGTTCATGGTAATCCATAAAATTGTGCTATGATTTCACACATGAATAGTCACTTCTAAGACATGGAATTATGGGAATGTATATTTGGAGGAGGAGACCTTTGGGGGACATTTTTGTTAGTTGATGAGTTCGATATCTGTTGATACCACATACCGAGAATTTTTTTTTCAGCGCATGTTGTCCATAATATATATTATGATCCTTAGTACATGCATCATGCTTTGATATCCATTCCATTGTCTTTCATAGTAACATGTAAATCTCGATAATAATGGGGTAAAGATATTTGTGAGGGAGTAGCAGGAAATTCACCTAACAATCTAAAACATAAAAATAAATAGTTAATGTAAAGAATGAAGTAATTGTAAATGTGCATTTTTATTTTACATTAATTAACAACTGAAAATGGGAAAAGTCAGCCTTCATTATAGATGTATATATAGATGTCATTAAATATTGAATTCAAATCATCGTGGTGCCTGTCTCCTGATCTCAGTGATCAGTCCTGGGATCAGACAAATATCATCTGTGGTCAATCCTCAAGATTATCTCCTTCTAATCAAGTTAGTCATGTCTCTCTCTCTGTCTCTCTCTCTCTCTCTCTCTCTCATCAATCTAAAAATGGGATGGAAATTATTCATTTGATCCCCCGTCCACATGCCCATATTTTCTACAATGTTTTTTTTTTTTAATTATATTTATTTGTAATATTAAAATTGGATAATAGTAAAGGATATTTATAATATTTCAACTATTTTTTTTCATGCTTTTTAATTTTTTTCCCACCTCTAATATTTTTTACATTTCTTCCCCATGAACATATGAAAATACTTGGTTTTGTTCTGGAAGATGAAGCATACCCTTTTTGAATTGTGGTTATTATAGAAACTTGTCCGACTTTCCTTGCAAAATGCAACATATTTATAGCTTTTCACCCTCTTTAATTTTTTTCCCACCTCTAATATTTTTTTACATTCTTCCCCATAGACATATACTGAAAAATACTTGGTTTTTGTTCACCAAGAAGATCGGCTTATACCCTTTTTGAATTGTCGTTATTATAGAAAACTTGTCACGACTTTCATAAAATGCAACATATTTATAGATTTTATAATGTCGCAATTCCAACGATAGTTGACCAAGTCAAATTTGACTTGGTCAAATACTAGGTGACTGTTGGGGTGGGGAAAACCTAGTGTCCACAACATTGCAAGTGCGACGAATATTTCATCAACATCGCAAGAGAGACGAAAAATTTTACGTCGTCGCAAGAGTGACATCCTTAGTAGTACATCGCAAGAGCAAAATTTTAGTAGTATTTCACAAGAGTGGCGTTATCGGGGAATATTGAGAAAAAAAAATTAAAATTTCCTCTATTTTTTGGCAGTATGGCCAATTTTGTCCATAACGTCTCATTTTTTCCAATATGTACTAGTGTCAGGTGTCGACACCTGTAGTCCTCCGGACATGTTGGCTTCCATGTAGGCATGACAAGTCACATCGACATCATCTTCTCTCTCTTCTCCTTTATAGGGTAAGGCATAGAATCCAGGGTTGGAACCATTTTCCTCTCACTCAACCTCAATAGTCGAGATTCATCCCTCATCCCTCCGATAGATCAATGGTCCTTGCTGATTCAAATTTTATCTTCTACGGGTGTCATATCCTACTCCAACGAAAGGCCAGGATATTTTATTACACCATATCGATGGCTTAGATTTATTCTCGTCGCTTTTCAATTATCTGTAGAGATCTATCTTGATCTACAATCCATATCTGATTGTTAATCGAAATCTACGATTGTTATTCTTTCAATCCTAAACAAAAGGTTCTCTCAGGTGTAATAGTTTTAATTTGGACTTAGACATTTTTCGAGGATTTCTTCAAGAATTTTCTTTGACTAATAGCTTGAATTTGGGCCTTACTGCTTAGGGATCCTTCCAGGTCCCTTATCAGGGGTTTACCATAATTTCTTGGTCTCCTCCTTCATTTCATCCCACTTAGGGGGCGTCATTTATTTCATATGACTTCATCTCCCTTTTTCCAGGGAACCCAATATAACCAGAAGTATAGATATGTATAAATGTAACAGTGCATATGGTCAGAAAAGTCACAGCTTAAGTCATTTAACTTGAGCCAATACAGGAGGATCAAGCATTCACATGTATGAATCATGCCCAGACACATATAGTTCCTCAATTTCTTAAATACACAAACATGTAAGGGGACAACCAATAGAATCATTAAACAAGAATGCACATCCCCAAGACAATTGCAGACATTTACCCATAAATTGCAATTCAATTACACATGGTATGAAAATACTTATCTATTACAATCGATGGCCAAAAAACTAATTGTGGGTTTTCGCCTTTCCACCCAACCATAGGCTCTGCATGCTCAATCACTTAGGTTGGAGGCCACCCCCGTGCCAAGTCATGATACCACCATGGTATTTTGTGCGCTCTCTCATACATTCACTTGCAGCCGCTCTTTTCCTCTCGTCTATGTGTGTTGTCTCTCTCTCTTTTCCATGTATGCTTCTCCTTTCCTTCCTCATGGGTCCCCTACATGTAATCCCCTTAGGAATTTTCTTGACCTTGTTAGAATATAGTGTATGTGTTCATTTAACCATAGACAATATAGAAATATTGTCACCCAGCCATAGGTCAAAGCCACCCCCGGGCACCTTAACCTTGATAAAGAATCATTCTGGAAGCAAACCCTAGGCTGGATAGCCAAACAAAGGTGGCACACCTTTCTCCAAGGATCGCACAATAAGCAAGAGTAACAAGAGCTGATCAGAGATTCCAAACCATAACCAAGAGAGAGTCCAAGCCAAAACTGAAATCTTCTAGTTGTAGTAGTTGCAACAACAGCTCTCCTCCAAACTTGCGCACAAACTTTCCAACTGCAATGTGCACAAGTGTTGCTTCTGTAGTTCTGAGAATACTGGCCATAATGAAGACTGGCCTCCTGTATTTATACTAATTCTGGAAGACTGCCTGGGCCGACTTCTCATTCTGGGTACTAATTATTTAGTATATAGCATTTCCTTTAGTCGACTTCTTCTCTTGGAGGCTAATAACCTAATACAAGTCATTCTCTTGAGCCGACTTGTCTTCTAGGGTTATTAACCAATTAATTAGGGTTTCTTCTTGCTTCCTGGAATATTCTATTCTCGTCAGGTTTACACGTAGAGGTAAATACATCCCGCAACTACCATGATATCAACAGACCTATCCCTTATTTTCTTCTTTCAGAAGGAACTTCGTGGGTCAATCTTGGATTGCAGAATTGGTACTTTGTTGTACCTTCAGCTGGAAACCTCTACTGTCCTAGCCATATTTTCCATATCTTCATTCATTGAGGGTGGTTGGTTGTTAAACTACCAACCCCTTCCCATTATCGTTTTGCTTCAGTTGCAAGTTAGAGGAAATATTATCATTTCCTTCACATTCTTCACCAAGGTGGCTTGGGGTCTTTACACACGAATCCCCTTCCTGCCCCCTCATTAATCCCTCTCATGGTATCATGGCCAATACTCAAGGCTTCACCCCCACAGTCATTTTTTGGCAGTTATAATTAAACAATAATACATTTACATTGTTTGCATGCCATGGCATGGAAATCATTAATCGTGAATAATTACAAGTTGTGGGAAACAAGGGTGTTGCAATTTTTTTCAATGATTGCCACCATTTTTTCTACTAAAATAATCTTTGAAGAAGAGAAATATTGCTTCAATAAGAACATGTTAGGGTTCAGGTTAAACCTTCCATAACTATTAATGTAACCTTGGATAATTGAAGGATTTTTCTACTGTACATTTTTTGTTTTGGCCTTTCACTCTTTGTTTGAGGGTTGTTTTAGCTAAGGAAGAATATCAAGTGTGGTTGTCTTGATATTGTGATGAAATCATATTTGAATATTTATGTATTATGGCTTGTTCATGTTGTAATAAGGATGGCCTACTTTGTCTACTACATCTATGGTTTCATAGGTGGATATTTCTTTAATTGTTCATGGTTGCATGTTATTCTTAGGTTGGAATGGTGCATATCGTATAAGGGATCTCACTTATTTTTGCATAATCCGAAAATCTATTTTGGAATAATTATGGAACATCAATGAATGGTTTTATTAAGTCTTCTTTGTAACATTCAAACCCTCTTTCTCTTTGATAGTGACTATGTCGCCCAATTGGTAGGCACTAGTCTTGGCAGCCCACCATCCCTTTATTTATAAAGAATATCATAAACTCGTTTTATAGGGTTTCCCCCCTTTTGCTAGAAAAGAGCCAATGTAAAGTGATAAGAAGAGTTGTTGTAGTGATTTAATACCCTCATGTGAACATTGAACATGATGTGTCTGTATGTGATAAGTTTCATAAATGAATTACCATTTGATAAGCTTGGAGTTAATATAACACAATAATAATGTAATAATAAACTACACTTTGAGTTATAACTTCCTAGAAGAACCATGGGGGTAATGAACCAATGAGTGGGGAAGTAGGTAGTTAAGGAAATAATATTTTATTAWTTTTACCCAAGTTTCACTATCCCAATACTTTGTATATTTTTTTTCTTATGTGTCTCTCATGTTTTATTTTCTCAAGGTTCATGGGAGGGCACGCACTCTCCATGGAAGTGTTATTCCCATGCAAKCTTTGGGTATGGGTATTAGCTCAATMTTGGGGAGGAGAGTGCATTATTCTAAGGGATATGTTGTTATAGTTTGTTGCCATGACATTATGTGAAAACTATGACTMAGCTTGTGGTTAATTCCTAAGAGAAAGATAAATTAAGTTACAATTGATATTTCATGATTCCCAAYAGTAGATATTCCCTGACCAGCCTATACAGGAACACTAGAGGTAATGGGAATATCCTAAGGAACTATTTAGTAGAGAAGGGGATCATATTCCTTGTGTTGTGTAGGGTGAGGRGTAAGAGAGGTYGGTGAGTTACAATGTTGTAGTAAGAATGGTATAAAAATGGTTAATTCCTTGGTTGTGATATCTAATATAAGGTTGAGTGAGAAGAAATAGAGCCATAGCCAGTAAAATCACCCTTCAATGTATCATTTACCACCAAGAGATGGGTACCTACATGAGATGGTTCCTATGGCTAGGGGGGGAAACACTCCCATGGATGATATGTGAAATTTCATGGATATTCCATTGGAACAGTTTGTCACAACAGTCTTACAATATTGTGAAATATTTTATTATGAAATTTATTTCCTTTGATCCAAGATTTATTATTACTAGCTTAATGCTCAAATTTATGGAAATAACTAAAATTCAAAATGAAATAAGAAAATGAACATACCATCCACACAAATGAACACAATATGTGACCCGGGAAACTCAATACTGGAGAAAACTCAGCTAGAAGGTGAGGCCTATGCTCTGATTTCTTTTCTTTAGTTATGAAATGAAAGTACAAAGAAAGGGGCACTCATTATGGAGTTTCCTAAGACATTGTGGCTTGAATGGCTGCTACAGAATCTTCCTCCCCCTATGTTATGATCTCAAATCCAACTCCTAGATGATCTACTCAACTATGGAACAAGTACAATGCTAAAACAATGGAACCCATTTCTCTTCCAAGTGTTCCAAAATTTAACATAGCCTAATAGTCGTGTAGGGTTAGGATTTTCCCATGCCTCAAGCCTCAATTAGTGTTAAGGTTTTAGAACTTCTAGAAACTTATTGAATGTCCACATGTGGCTATCCCCATATGTGTGAGTAACGGGACTAATGTGGCATTCACTCAGTACTATTGTGGTCAAGAAGGTAGGTCAACTTGAGGGAGGCATAGCTTCCATGTACAAACTTTGATTGAGGTGATTTTTGTATTGTCTGAAATATATCGATGTTTAGAATAGTGTCAAGGGGATCGTAGCTACGATCACAAATTTTCAACCCCAAAAAGTGTCGTTTTATGCCTCAAAATGGCTTTAGAAAGTTTCAAACCCAAAATCTCCAAACTAGGATTTGCCACTAAAATGGGCCTTGCAAGCCAATTCCTCCAATTTTGCCACCTAGAAAGTACCAAGATAGATGAAAAATTATATATGACCCATTCTAGATCAATGGGTCTATTTCCCCAAGTGAAGCCACTAAAATATATAAGTAAAATTAGTTGTTGTTGTTGTTTAATTATTGAAGATTAATGTTTGTGGCTCTGTTGTATCTAAATATTATGTGTTTAATTGGGAAATGCAAGTTTAGAATTTAGCATTATATCATGAATGCATTTTGGACAGTTAGAGAGTTATTCACGAGTAGATTTTAAGACTGTTACAACCATTATTTTGTAATGCAGAGGGTATAATTCTACCTCTACCCTATCAATTAAGTTTCAACTATGCCAAATGGATGTAATTGACACTGCAAGTATCACATAAGATACTAGAATCACGGAAGGAAATGCAATTTTTATTATTGGAAAGGACTTGATAACATATTCTATTGTGTTTTCCTATGTATCAATTATTAGAATAAAAAATAATGTATTATTTGTTGAAGTGGTTCAACCTATATATGGGTAACATAGAAATTTGGAACAGAAAATGTTATTTCTACTACTCATTTATGTTTTCTTATAAACTCTCTATTAGAATTGATGAGCCTACCAATTGTTGTATCATGGAGCTCATTTTTTAGATATTATGACCACCTTTGTACTCCATGAGACTTATTTTGACCATGATTAATACAATTATATTGGTTTTTGTGCAATTGGGTGTTAATGAAATGATTTGGATGATTGAGTGTGTGATGTATGATAGTTTAAATATGGTTTTGATGATTTAATTCATATTTAAGGATGTACTAATCTATGACTCAAGCAGGTCAAAGTTCAGGGAGATCCTTCACTAACATCTAGTACATGCGGGAAAAGGGGGATTATGTCCCCTCATGAACCTCCAAGGCTTGTTGAGCCTTCAATCAACTAAGGCACCAAATCCATCATCATGTCAACTTGAATTGTTGATTGAGAAGGGTCAATCTATATGGGGATTTGATCCATAATATAGGCCCCTAATCATAGGGATCCTGAGGACAAGATCCCTTCAATCAAGGATTGATTAAAGGTCTGATTGATGTAGTCATTTTGCATAAATAGGAGCTAGGGGTTATCCTTACTTTAGTATTTCTATATTGGAGAACTAGGAACTCTTATAGAGATGAGGAATTTGGAATTTGTGGAGGATGTAATGTTACCATATATTAATATTATAATGAAGAAAGTTTACTTTCATATCTCTTGCTTTTGGAAGTATTTCTAGGTTCCTTATGGAATCCCTGGGTAGGGCCAACTCAAAGTTGAACAATGAACCTTTATGTGTTGTTATACTTCTTTTCTTTTAACTGTCTTTAGTCCATCTTGTTTCCATTTTCTGTTATGCATCATTTATTGCAAGCCTAGCCTTCATTTCATGTAGAAATTTATAGCATGTCATTTCAAGAAAACTTCATGGTTTTATGTCATTGATGAGGAGGTATTGTCAAATCTAATTTCTTCATCTTTGTAGCAGGTTACCTTAAGAATAAATAGTTCTATTTTCTAGTGCTCTAGTTAAGTAGAAATATATTTTTTTCTAGTGATTTGGTTCACATCTACAGTAGGTTAATTGAAGTATATTTAATTATGTTTTATAGTATGTTTCTTTCAATTTTATAGTACAACAACTTAGCTAGATTTACTTTGGGTTTGAAACACTTCATTTCAACTTTCATCCATGTCAAGTTAAGTAGGACCAGTCTCTGATTATTAGGTGCTTTCAAGTTCTATTTTGTAGCTCTTTTCATTCAATCATTTAGCAACATGTCAGCTTTGTCTTTCATTTTATTATTGCTATATAATTTTCTATCTTTCTAGTGATTAAGTAAGCCTTGCATTCATAGAGTTAACATGTCTCATTTCTAAGTAGATTTAACACCTCATCAAACAAGTATGTCCTTATATTGACAATCTAAATTTATAGTTGAGGAGTTCAACATCCTTGTTGGAATTCTTTGGCACAACACTTTTTGGTACCATTTCTAGGGAGGTTCTAATAACTACATACATTTTATAAAGTTATATCTTATGAGTTCTCAATACCTCACCAAATCATTACATCTCTAGGTTAAAAATCTAAAGTTATAGCTAAGGAGATCAACATCCATGTTGCACTTATTTGGCCCATCACTTTTTGGCACCATTGCTAGGGAGGTTCTTAAAGTTGCATACATTTCATAAGTTTTTGTCAAGAAAAGAAACAAAACAACATTATATTGCATGCCTTGACCTAGAGATATGTTTGGAATTTTTTTACCAAAATCCCCCACTATTGAAACAAGTCCAACCAACTATGAACAACAACAAGTTGATTGTGAGACTAACATCCAAAGAATCATTGAAGGATTTGGGTACTTACCCCAAGAGGGAGCAACAGTTTTTGTAAATTTCCTAAAAGAAGGAGGAGGATCCCCATCTCACCATACAATGGTTGAGGATGGAGACCGAAAATATGAAAATTTTTAGTTCTGCATTAGGAAAACCATTGGAGAAAGCAAGATGAGGAATATCAATCCTTCTACTCTTCCTCATTTCCATGACCTTACTTCATAATACCTTTACACTTTCCTTTTTGAGTTTTAAATTGTTTGAAGGACTTATGATTATGCATTTTGTTATTATAATATCAAGCTCTTTCCCTCTACATTGAAGGAATCAGTCTAGATATGGTTCATGATCCTAGAACAAAACAACATTAGCAGCTGGGAGAAAATGAAGAAAACCTTCATCGACAAGTATAGGGACTACTGCAAGGCTAGAGACATAAGAGATGAGATATTTGAAATGATCCAAGGAGAGAATGAATCTTTGGAAGTCTATGAGGAGAGGTTTCAACTTGATTACAAAAGAGCTCATAGTTTCACATTGGATGACAACTCACTCAAACTTATCTTACTCATAGGGGTAAGAGAGAAACTCATGGATACCTTGCATCTCCTTCAAAATGGAGATGTATTCCAACTAGAGTATGAAGACATCAAGAAAATATCCAAAAAACACTCCAAATATACAAGGAATAAGGGTAGGAATGACATAACTATGGTAACACAATCATATAAATATATAACTCTTACTAAGAATGAATTAGGAGGTTTATTAGAAGATATTAAAGATAATATTTTTCACTCACTATCCATGTAAATGGACACATTGTAGATAAAGAAAAAGTAAGAACAAGAATAAGAAGAAATAGCTCTAACCATTTTTAATCCTAAATTCACAAAGAAACACCCTATAAATGAATGCCCACCCTATACTATAGAAGTTTGTGCAATTTCTGAAGATCCACATCCAACTAACAAGTGTTATTTGTTGCCAGGTCTCAAGGCTACTTATCAAGGGGTGTTGTGCATGCACAACAAACTCCCAATTTTATTTTCTTACCATCTATGTAAGACAAGAAATCCCCCCTCCAAATCTTCCTACCAAAATCTTACTGGTGAACACATCCTTTCTTCCACCTACACATTGGTGCGCCAATGATTTATTCAACGATACATAGACCACCTTCCTTCGAAATTAGTTGATGTGTCGACGTCTTTCCACTAAACCACACTGACATACATATTTATCACCAACGAAGTTCATGTGATCAACGCCGACACATCGATAATGTTCACACGATTATATTCCCCATGCGCATGCCTTTCATTGGCTAACTTCCTTCCACTTTCACTTTGATACATTGCATATCAGTGAGGTTCATCTCTCCCCCATCAATTTGTTGCTTGTTAAAAAGTTTCCCTCTTTTGTCATTGATGTGTTGGTGGGAGGATTTATGTCCCTTCGCAAAAGTTTCCCTCCTTTGTCATTTATGTGCCACTGAATGTATTGACAGTGTTCTTCTTCCTCTCCCCAATGTTGACCTGGTCAACAAGGCCTACCTTCATCTTGAGGCCTATCTTATCCTCATCTTCGCTCGAATCCTTCTTGTTGTGCCATAAATCGGTATCCTACCTTTTCCGATGAATAAGATTCCTATGCCTAATCAACTAACTAATGATTGATACTTACCACCCCTAATTTGCTTCATGGTTTCATTTATAATCAAACTAGTCTGTGTCTCCAGCAGCTTGCATTCGTGTACCATACCAACTTGTTTACTTTGTTTTTCTTAGTTCTGTTATTAAACCGTGATTGTGAAAGTGGCATATATCATTAGATAGGTTAACCACAAAACCTATTGGTCTTGGGTTGGCTCTGAAACACACTTCAGAAGAAAGTTGGTCCTCTCAGCTTCTACATAGTGTTAAGCACTCTAAACATCAATTGGTTGTTTTGGAGAATTTATAATTTCATTCTACTTATTCATTAACTCAAATTTAATGGAAAAACATATAACATATACATCACATATGACACACGATCAAATGAAATTTAATTTGGGTGAAGCAGCATGAAAAGAGGGACCCGAACTTTCATTAAAATATATCTTTGAACGCAATTTTTTGACGTTCGTAAAAATGAATTGTTCATTCCCCAAATAGGACAATTATATGATTTTCACCATTACGATTCCAACGCAACTCGCGGAATCAAACTCTGAGTCCTAGAAGTGTCAAAACCATCATCGTGGAATTTCTCGCCTAAACCAACCTCGTCAGTGGTTACACCGATGAAATGTTTGAATGCAATGGTTAGTGGGCTCGCTTGAAGTGCCTATTCGCGCTCTTTATGGCGCAATATATGGAACTCAAATCTGAAGTTGTATGAGATATTTATGAGCCTTCAAAATCCCCCCCAACGATAGCACCACAGATCGCATTCAACATTCTTACCACAAGTCCGCATTCCACATTCTTGAGTTCCCGCCTCCGCAAAGCTACTTTGGGTAAAAGGGTTTTTTTAACAAGCTATTTTAAAACTTGATATATTAAATTTAAATCATTTTTATTTAATTTAAGATTTTCAAAAGAGATGAACAATAGGGGGATGACATTAGCATGTTTAAGTGATATAATCATAAATTTAAACTTAAATAATTTCAATTTTAATTAAATACAAATTATTTAAATTTAAATTTGTTTTAAATATATGACATTTTAAGAAGGGTTTTGAAAACCTCCCAAACAATAATCACATGGAAGAGAAATTAAGTTACTTTAAGCAAGATACTTGACCAGAGACATAGTGAAAAATGCAATCGGGTTTTACCAAAAAGGTTAGAACGAACTTCGTCGAAACCGTCGAAAGAGTTAAAAAAAATTCTCTGATGTTCATCAAAAGCGATGAGAGGAACTTCGTTGGTGATCACCTGCAAATTTAAGAGTAAGTGCTCCGAAACTCATCGTTTCACATCGAAAAAGCTAAAGGGAAGTGCTCGGAAAGTCATCGGAGGCAATAAAAGGAAGTGCTTTGAAACTCATCGGAGGAAATGAAAAGAAAAGCTCTGATGATATTAGGAGTTGTAAAGAACTGGTAGGAATCGCTCATAAATTCCCGTTAGCTAGATACCCTCATTATTCCTATGAGAAAGGGCACGGTGAGACATGAAGAGAGATACCTTTATACTAGAATCACCATGATTGAAGCTTGGGAAAGTATGAATGTTGGATGCTGAAAAATAATGGGATACGCCTTGCAATGCGTCCTCAAGGTTATGGCCTTGGAATGCGTCCTCAAGGTTATGATGATATCACATAATCCTCTTCTTTTCTGAACCGCTCAACGTAGTCAACTGCAATTTACAATGAATTTTCAGGTTTATGGTGTTGAATTTTATTAATTTTTAGATCTGATAATTATTGCTTTATGATTTAAATGTTATTGTTATCATAGAATAATTACACACCGAAAATCTCAATAAGACTTAGAGAATTTGATGAGAGATTATTGTAATTAAATATTATATGAGATGATATATTACAATTGAGGACCCCGATATATACTTGGGAGGAGTGCCCTTTCATTAATGGACATGTCTTTTTCATTATTGTCTTTTCATTAATTAATTTATTATTGATTATTTATATATTTATACATTATATTATAAATATATTATTTATATATTATATTTATGTTGATAATTATTTTCTCACATGCATGTCTAATTAATATACATCACTCCATTCTGGAGCATGCAATGTGAGAGAAACTTGAGTCTATCCACTCCTCGTCGGGAGAAAGACAACGCATGGACCATTCACCACTAGCAAATCTCCATGAGTGAATGAGTTATTTCCCTTGGTCAAATCAGCATGACCAATCTCGGAGAATTTTTGCATGATGTTGCTAACTAGAGAAACATCAACACTCCCTCTCAGCGGGGGAGACATTCTGCATCATGCCAATCTTGTCTCTGAAGTATACAAATTGTGTCTTAAACAAAGGCTTGGTGAGAATGTCTGTAATTTTCTCATATATGGATATGTATTGAAGCTTTATTGCTCCCTTATGTACCATGTCTCGGATGAAGTGATATTTCATCTCAATGTGCTTCGACTTGTCATGAAATATTGGATTTTATGAAAGCTTGACACAACTTTGATTATCACAATGTATTAAGATCGTCTCTAGCTCTTGATAAAATAGTCCTGCAAGAATTTTCAGAATCCATACTTGTTCGTGACTTGGGACACTGACTGTGATATACTTTGCTTTTGTTATACTGAGTGCTACATAATTTTGCTTCCTACTAAACCAGGATATCATAGTTGATCCTAAGTTGAAGCAACACCCCTAGGTTCTCTTTCTGTCCAACGCACTCCCTTCCGACTCAGAATCAGTATATCCCTGCAGCCTCACTTCACCACCTAATTCATATCTTAGACCATATCCAATTGTACCACACGGGTACCTCAACACTTATTTTACTGCAATCCAATGGAAGTGCCTCGGTTCAACCATGAGCTGGCTCAGAGTGTTCGCTACAAAGAAAATATTTGGCCCAGTGTTAACAAGGTACATCAAGGATCCAATCAACTGCTTGTACATAGTGGGATCCACCATATTTGAATCTGAAGAAGAATCACTCAACTTCTTCATATTTATCATCATAGGTGTAGCCATGGACTTGCAGTCCATCATACCAAATCTACTCAAGATCTCAACTGTGTACTTCCCTTGTCCGAGGAAGATATCTCCTGGTTTCTACCACACCTCCAATCCCAAGAAATAATGCATCAAGCCAAGATCCTTCATCTCAAACTCAGAGGCAAACTCCATCTTGCACTGATCGATGATTCGGTATGCTCCCGTAAGTAACAAGTCATCAACATACAACAACAAGATCAAAATATCACCATCAACAACCTTGTAGTAAAGGTTTGGATCTGCTTCATTATTGGTTAAGACAAAGCTCATCAAGTATCCATCAATCTTGGAGTACCATGCCCTGGGTGCCTTCTTGAGTCCATACAATGCTTTCTTCATCCTACAAACATGAGACTCCCTCCCATGTACCTCAAATCCTTGAGGTTGTTTTATGTACACATCCTCCTCAATCACACCATTGAGGAATGAATTATTTACATCCATCTAGTGTAATCTCCAATCCATGACTATTGCAATGGAAATAATGGTCTTGATGGAAGTCTACCTGATGACTGAAGAAAACATCTCATCATAGTCCACTCCCTCTTTCTGGGAGAACCCTCTTTCCATGAACCTCGCTTTGTAATTTTCGATGTTTCCATTTGATCCATGCTTGATCTTGTAGATCCACTTGGAAGTCACCATTGACTTCCCCTTATGTCTCATCATAATCTCCCACACATATTTCCTCATGATGGATTGATATTCC
This sequence comes from Picea sitchensis, assembly GCA_010110895.2. Classification (NCBI taxonomy): domain Eukaryota; kingdom Viridiplantae; phylum Streptophyta; class Pinopsida; order Pinales; family Pinaceae; genus Picea; species Picea sitchensis. The sequence goes on from SNQJ01S0020897.1 coordinate 240,538, forward strand.
TCCATCATGACATCTCTCCAAACTTGTTGGCCTACTACCCCCTCATAAATGGAAGGTTTGGAATCAATGATGTGACTCATCAATGCCATATAACTCGAGAATTTTTTAGGTCGTCTACTTTTCCTGAAAGTACCATGGGGATTTTCATGCCTCTCTGCATCCTACAATGTATCATGAAGCCAGACTGACCTCTTCCTGGTCTCTAGAACAATGACTCTAGGCAGGTCCACTGGTTCAGTTGGCTCTGTTGACTTCTCCTAATAGTTTGAAGGATGATCAACTGGAACAGAGGGACTTAAACCCACATCCTTCGGATCCTCCTGATCCTCACTATAAATATCCATGTGAGACTCTATGTACCTCTTGAAGGTTGTGTCTTCATCAAAGGTGAAATCACGACTGACCTCTATCTGGAATTGTCCTAGAATGTATATTTTGTAAGCATTTGATGTCTCGTTGTATCCAACAAACGTCCCTTTCTTCCCAGAAGGCTCCAACTTCATCATTTTCTCCTTGGGCACGTGAATGTAGATTGTACAACCAAATATCCTCAACTGACTGACCTCTAGTTTCACACTTGTGAAATCCTCCTCAAGAGTCTTGTCCCCCAAGATCTGGCGAGGACTCCTATTCTGGATGTACAATGTTGTATTGGGTGCCTCTCCCCATAAGAACATGGGTAAAACCTGACTATGAATCATGGCTTTGGAAACCTCTATAATGGATATATTCTTCCTCTCTCCAACCTTGTTCTCTTGTGGGTTGTTTCAATATTACCGATACAATATATTATGCAGAACAGAAAATATCTAGTAGGCAATGATAGAATAATAATGATATATCCAGAAAATATCATAAGAACACCAGAATAATCACCAGGAAGAGAAACTTTATTATGATAACAATGTTCACTTTCCTCTTCAAGCGGGAAACCTATAGCATAGAAGAGATCTATTACAATAATCTCCAAGACAATATATCTATTGCCTCCTACTCTTATTTATACTAATTCTACCTTCTAAGGAAACTTATAGAGGAAGATCATTCTAGAAGTGGAATCTTCTATTAGGTCTTCTTACATTGACTTATTCTTATTTATTTATTAGGCATTATTAATTGATGTCGCCCTTTATTAAAAAGAAAACATATCCTACTAACTAATGACCCATGGAGAGGGGTTAGGATCGAATCCTAACATGCCCTCCCCCTTCAAAAGTAACCTTGTCCTCAAGGTTGTAGGTGCGAAAACTGGTTAAGTATGGTCGTGGGTTCCCAGGTCACCTCCTCTGGTGTTGTGTCCTTCCACTTGATCAACACTTCCTTGATAGTGCGGCCACGCAGCTGAAGTTCACAGTTATTGAGGATTTCTTATGGTTGGAGCCACGAGGAACCTTCTTCATATAATTCTGATAGGATGGTTTGTACTTTGCAATTATATCCCACAACTTTCTTTAGATAGGAAACATGGAACACTGGATGGATTTTTGGAAGTAGCAGGAAGGGCCAATTTGTAAGCCATAAAACCAATACACTTGATGATCTGGTAAGGTCCATAAAACTTAGGTGCCAATTTGTGATGTCCATGAGCTTTGAGAGATGTTTTCTTGTAAGGTTGGAGCTTGAGAAACACCTGATCACCTTCCTGAAAAACCCTTTCTAGACGATGTTGGTATGCATGTTGCTTTATGTGATTTTGGGCCATGTGGAATTATGTAGGAGCATCTCTCCACATCAGCCAGCCAGCCAGACAGCCACGTTAGCAAATTCAAATCGCGCGTTGAAGAGAGAGGCGCAGCCTCATTTGAAATCTGAATTCAATGTAATTAAATGCTTAGGTTGTTGAGCCGTGAAGCCATGCCTTTGCGCAGGCTGTAGATAAGAAGGCCTTAAATGTTTGTAAGGCTGAGATCTAGATCGGATGCTGGACTAGACAGCCCATTCAATGTAATTGAATAGGGTAGGTAGGTTGGAGGGAAGATCTCGAAGAGCCCCCTCAAGTAAAAGAGACTTAGGATATCATTTTGTGTAGGTGGATGGAATAGAGGAGTGAGTGTGTGGAGATGAGAAGAGAGAGGAGCTGAGACCTTGTTACAGGCCGTGCTCAGGAACACCTTGTAAAAACAGGCATTTGCATTTTAATATAAATAGAAGCAGTTTTTCCTGCACGTATTTCTGTGTTGAATGAATGTCTGTGAGTGTTCTATTATGTTGTAGATGTATGTTAGGAATTTGCAGGAGTTCTTGATTTTAGGATTGAGAAGTCTTTGAGGCTTCATACCAGGAGGGTGTGACAGAACACTGCGGGTTCTAATAGCCGTGCACAGAGGATGCATTTCTGAACTCTGCGGAGTCAGACAGATATATGTCAGGTGGGCACAGAAGTTGAAATCATCAACTCAGAAGAAAGACCTCAAGGTTGTTGAATACCTTGGAGGCAAGGCTGTGGGAGAAGAACACAGTTGCAGACAGAATCTCTGAGGAGTTTTGTGAAGCTCTGCCAAGTGGGCATTGAGCATATGCACAGTGGTGCATTGAGAAGAACTCTGATGTGAGTTCTTAAGAAGACAGAATCACTAAGGATTCTGTGAAGCTCTTCCAGAAGGGCATTGAGCAGGCATATAAGTGAACAGAAGGGAACAAAACTGTTGGACGTTCTGTGAGAAGATACTCTGCTAGGAGGGCGGTGAGACATTGTGCAGATAGGCACAGGGAGAAGAGAACTCTTTGAGTTCTGTAATTGAAGGAAGAATCCACTGAGGGATCTTCACAGGGTTGTTGAACACCCTGAAGGTTCAGCAAGGAGTTGCTTGAGGCAGAGGATATCCAGGAGGGCATCCAAGTATTCTCCATCTGCAGGAGGAAGGAAGAAGGATAAAATCCCTTAGGGGTCTAAGCGTTTGAGAAGCTCAGGAGAGACAGCACTGTGTGTGCATGAGAATACTCTACAAGGGCACAGGAGTTGAAGAATCCTTTAAGGGTTTGGAAGAAGGATAAGCTCAGGAAGGCGAGTGCTTTCAGGCACAGAGTCGTGGTTGCAAGGAGTGCAGAGGTTGAAGAACTCTTTGGAGGAATTCAGAGTTTATAAATCTCAAGAGAGACAAGTGTTTTCATACGCGAAGGCGAGAACTCAAAGTAAAGGAGTTCGCAGAGGAGAAGGAAGACAAAGGTCGAGGCCTTTGAGAACTTGTAATTCTTCCAAGCACTGGAAGAAAGTGCAGAAGCTCAGGAGGGAGCACAGCAGCCATCGGATCGGCCGAAGAAATCTGGACCGTTGAAGATTTCACATCCAGAGAGCATCAGAGTGAGCGCACAGGAAGAAACGATCTGCACCATCAGATCTAGAGTGAAGAACCCAACAGTCGTCAGATCTGTCGAGAGTTACACGGGGGTTAAATCTTCGTGAACAAGAGGGTGAAATTCCCGAAAGGATTTACTTATCGGGATATCGACGTTCGGGATATCAGAGTTCTCGAGGTCGAGAAAGTCGGGACATTTCAAGTCTTGAAATAGCGAGAGTGAATCTGAGCCGTCTGTTTGTGGAGACATGTGGTGGGGATCGAGCGACCCATCGGTATATCGGCTACCGGGGTTTTGAGTTGACAGAGAATTTCTTTCATCGAGGTATCAGAAACTTCGAGATCGCGAGATCGGATCAGGGCCATCCATCAGTCGGGATACGTGGTGGAGATCCAGACTATCGGGGGAAGTCCCGATAGAAAAGTCAACCGACGCATCGGGGTTCGGCGTTTCGCGAATCCTGAGGGAAAGACTTCCAGAGCATCAGAAGTCGCGAAATCACGAGAGACGATCAGGACCGTCCATCATAGGAGGACGGGTGGAGGAGATCARAGCATTCGGGAGATTTCCCAAAAGAAAAGTCATCCATCGACATTACAAGCATCGGGATATCGGGAATCTCGTGGACAAGAGGTTTATGCATTTCGGCATTGCGATGTCCAAAACCCCGATAGGAGATAAGGCTGCGGTCTTATGAGAACTGGTCGTGTGGACTACGAGTTTAGCCAGGAGGGCTAACACGTAAAGGGGCGCATTGGCTCATCGGATATCGGGGATTCAAGAGGACAGTGGTTCTCATGACATCGGGGATCAGGAAACCCCGAAACCCGAAATTATCATCGGGGAAAAGTCACAGGTGCATGTAGAGGCCATGACAGGGAAAGAGCAGGACCTATGGATCGGGATTTAATAGAGATTCCAGCAGGGAATCGGATGAGCCACTCCGGCTCAAAGGGGAATTTGAACGATCCTTAAGACCGGGAGGTCAGCGCAGAGGCCTTTGACGAGGCAGAGGTTGGTGATCTGTGTCATGGAGGTTATCCTTTAGAGTCTCTAGAGTGGTTGTACGACCTTGCAATTTCGATGTCCTTTTTCCATACACCGCTTCATATGGGGTTATTTTAGTGGTCATATGATATGAAGTATTGTACCACCATTCTTCCAAAGGAGGCCATTGCACCCACTGGTGTTGTTTGTCTGAAGCAAAAAAGTGCAAGTAGGTTTCCAAACATTTTTTGACTACTTCCATTTGGTCGTTATACTAGGGATGATAAGTTGTGCTCATGTCCAATTGGATGCCCTGCAATTTAAACAACTCTTTTCAAAATGTGCTAGTGAAATTTGAGTCATGATCAGAGACAATAGAGGTTGGCATGCCATGTAGCTGGAAAATCTTATCAAGGAAGACTTGTGCTATGAGTGTCGGTGTGAAAGGGTGAGGTAAGGGACAAAAATGAGCATACTTGGAGAGGCAATCAACCACCACCATGATGATAGACTTGTTCTCGGCTTTAGGATGTCCCACTATAAAATCCATGGATATTTCTATCCATAGAGAAGATGGAATGGGTAAGGGTTGTAGGACGTCTGGAGACTTGATCGTTTCACCTTTATTATGTTGGTACACCTCACATCCTGTGACAAATTGAAGTATACCCTTCTTCATGTCTTCCCAAAAAAAATAACGATGAGCACGAACATTTGTCTTTTGGAACCTCGAATGACCCGCTATAGCTGAGGAGTGAAACTCGCTTAAGACCTTGGGCTTGAGTGCTAAGGAGGGTGAGAGAAACAGGCGATCCTTATATCATAGAATATTATCATGTCAAGTGTATCTAGTGGGAGGATTAGGTTCCTCCTAAAGACGTTGAATTAATTTGGAGGTAGTCTGGTGTGTTAGCCATTCTTGGTGCACTTCTTCAATCTAATCAGGGATCCGTAAGGATAAATCAAAGAGGGAGTCATCCTCCTCGTGTTGTATTGACAATGAATATGCTATTATGTTATCTTTTCCCTTTTTGTAGATGATTTCATAATCATAACCCAACTTTTTTGTCATCCACTTATTTTTTGGGGGGGATGATAGTCACCGATAGTCACTTATTTCAAGCGATGGTGATTTGTTTTAATCTGAAAATGATGTCCCAAGAGATATGTTTGTGAGGTGTGCACTGCATGGAGAATGGCCATAATTTATTTTTCATACATAGATCAACCCATATTGGGACCACTCAACGCTTGGCTAGTAAATGCCAAGGGTCGACCATCTTGGGTGAGCACTGCACCTACACCTGTGTTGGAAGGATCTTATTCAACCACAATGATTTTGTTGAATTCATGAGGTACTAGGACAGGGGTAGTTCACATGGCCCTCTTTAACTCTGTGAAGGCTTGCTCAACAGCAGGTGTCCAATGAAATGCATTATTCTTAAGGAGGTCAGTCAAGGGCTTAGAAATTTTTCCGTAATGGTTGACAAATTTAGTGTAATGCTGGTGAGACCAAAAAAAAACCTTAGGCGCTTTAAGTTCATTGGGCGTGTCCATTCTTGCATAGCTTGTATATTTTTAGCATCCACGTTTACCCCATATCTCTTGACAATGTACCCCAAGTCGTATTCCACTTCGTTGGCGCCAAATGAACATTTGGTCTTTTTGAAAAACAATTGGTTTTCCTTCGGAAAGTGAAGGAATTTGTCCACATTAAGAAGATGGTTATCCCAAGTGAGGATATAAATGAGGATCTCGTCAAAGAAAACCAAGACAAACTTTTGAAGGTAAGGTTTCAATAGCTTATTCATGAGACTTTGGAAGGTGGATGGAGAATTGCAAAGGCCAGAAGGCATGACCAAGAATTCATAATGTCCCTCATGAGTTCTAAAAGCGGTCTTCGAAATATATGCCTCCTTCATCCAGATTTGGTGATAACCAGAGAAAAGGTCTAATTTGGTGAATACACAAGCACCTTGTAGTTCATCCAAAAAATCATCAATGACAAGAATGGGAAATTTATCTTTGATGGTCAGTTTATTTAGGGCATGAAAATCAAGGCACATGTGCCAAGTACCTTCTTTATTTAAAATGATCAACACTGGGGAAGAATATGGGCTAGTAGTAGGGCTAATTACCCCCGCCTCCAGTAATTCATGTACCATATTTTCTATTTATTTTTTCTGAGCAAAGGGATATCTGTAGGGACGTACATTGGGGGGTTGACTTCCCGGAAGGAGAGGGATGTTATGATCATGCTCACCCCTGGAAGGAGGTAAGGATGTAGGAATCTCAAATATCTTGGAGTACTTGTCCAAGATGAGTTGCAGGCTAGGAGGAACTACCTAGGAGGAAAATTCAGTGACCTGGATGGCATTAAATTGAGCAATCACACCATGGTGGCCTTTCTTCAATATTTTTTCCATCCTGTGAGAGATGATTATTTCAAGAGATCTTGCTTGGAGACCCCTGAGAGTATAGGGGTGAGCTTCTTGGGTGAAGCTCATATATAATTCTTGATAATCAATTTTGATCGGCCCCATATTGCAAATTCATTCCATGCCCAATACAATATCACAACCACCCATGGAAATAGAGAACATGTGGTTTTTTAGATATTAATCACCCATTTAGAGTTTGGCATTCTCACAGCGGCCCCCACACTTCATAGTACCACCATTAGCGATGAGGATTTGAAAATTAGAAAAAGGTTGGACAAAGCAATGGATCTCATCAGCGAGCCTGCGATGAATAAAATTATGGGTGCTACCATTATCGATCAATGCCACAACCAGCCTATGTTTAATGTATCCCTTGATATTCAATTTTTGTGGGGCTGAAATACCTGAGATTGCATGAAGCGAGATGATCGGGTCCATGGATTCCATCGGTGTGACAATTGGATATTTGACAGGATCTCTTGGTTGAGCCACCTTTTGGTCTGAAACCTCATCTGATGGGATGTTGTCATAGGAAGAGGAAGATGAGGCATCAATATGGAATAAAACAAATTATCTGCATGTATTCCCTGCTGCATACTTTTCACAACAATAGTAGCAAAGGCCTTGCTTGCAACGTTCCGCCATTTCTGTGGGAGAGACCTTTTGGACCTTCAAAGTTTGGGTCGGAGCAGGTGTATCCCCCGAGCGAGGACGGGTGGTAAATGGAGCCTTCAGGGATGGCTCCTGGAGGATTGTATCTTCTTCCCTGACTAATTGACATGGATGCAACCAGGTAGTAGGATTATGCATGTTCACATGAGCCTCGATGTCTTCTTTTAGACGAATGATAAAACATTCAAGGTAAAATTCATCAGATAAGCCCTTAGTACGGATAGTTAGTTGTTTAAATGTTGTGATGAATCCTGTGACAAATCTAGTTTAGCGCAACTTACTGAGTCGACCCAGAAATTGTGATTCCCTATCAAAATGGGCACAAACTGCTTTGGAGAACATGTTCCAGTTGGGAGGTCTTGGATAACATTTCTTATGCCACTACCACCACTAGTAGTGTTCTTGATCTAAGTACAAAAACCCTACATGGATTTTAGTATCATCATCTTGAGTATTATGAAGGGAGAAGTATTTTTCCATTTGAGAAACCCATTCAGCTGGGTTCGAACCATCAAATTTATGCATGTCAATTTTGGGCACCTTATTCCAAGAAGGTGGAGAACCCCAAAGGGAGTGGGAGGACAAAGCATGTTCATAATGAGAAGACTAAAGTTCTTCTGGTTTTGTCTCAATTTGTTGACTTGTTTTTCAAGGGTTGTGGTGAATTCATTGTGGAGGGAATCCATGTTGTCAGCAATTTGTTGTTCTAGGTGGGACATTCTATCCTCCAAGGTTTCTAGGGACTGAGAGCGAGTGGTAGGCATGGTGAAGGCTTAGGTAGAAAAGGAGGTGTCGAGATGGAAAAATGGGCTTAAAAATGATAGGTACCTGGGTGATCAGGACAAAGAGAGGAATCCAATGGGATAGGTCTCAAGAAAGGTGTCCTAGAGGGGATTGGGTCCACAGAAAAAAAAAAAAGGATTAAAATTGAAGGGTTCCACTGCGATCAGAATGAATAGAGGAATGCAATGGGATAGGTCAAAAATAAGGGTGTTGACAGACCCATACTTTTGTTTTACTCATGCGGAGTTATACTCTGAAATGAATAATATTGCAGAGGCGGAATGCCCAAATTCTTAATAGGATAAAAGATGTAGTAATTTCACAACCCCAATGCAGACGACAAGGTTGCACTACAATAGATATTTTATTTTATTTTATGTTTTGTTCCCAAGGTTTAGGGTTTTCAAGGAATCTATAGTTGATGGTTTTCCCTATGTTATAGCTCTCTTATATACGTGCGAGGTCCAACAGTAGTACTCGGCCCAATATCTCAGGGCACCAACTAAGGAGGCTAGATCGTACCCTTAGCCGTACTACCCGACTACCCAGGTACTAGAGAGTCACTTCCCAAGTTTTTTTCTCGGTGACACTATAGCAGTCAGGAAGCTAATCGGTTTATCTATAGAGGGCTTCAGGATGCTTAGGCTGATTTGTATACAAGTGTTGTTTGATGCACTACCACTTGAAGGGGTACTAACATGGGTTACAAGGGTGGCCAACATATGTGCGCTTAAGAACCACTTGTATTTCCATCATGTATGACTCCCTGACAATGGGTTTATGTGCATAACAACAGATCTTTGTAGCTTAAATATGTCGGAATATGTCGCTACCCTAAAAAACATTATCCCACAAGTCTTTCCCTGGAAAGAGCTCTGATACCACTTGCAATATTATTGATACAATATATTATGCAGAACAGAAAATATCTAGCAGGCAATGATAGAATAATAATGATATATCCAGAAAAAATATCAGAAGAACACCAAAATAATCACCAAGAAGAGAAACCTTATTATGATAGCAATTTTCACTTGCCTCTTCGAGGGGGAAACCTCCAGCAGAGCAGATCTCTATTACAATAATCTCCAAGACAAGATATACAATGTCTCCTACTCTTATTTATACTAATTCTACCTTCTAAGGAAACTTCTAGAGGAAGATATTTCTAGAAGCGAAAGCTTCTATTAGGTCTTCTTACACTGGGTTATTCTTCTTTATGTATTAGGCCTTATTAACTAATGTCAGCCTTTATTAAATAGAAAAAATATCCTACTAACTAATGACCCATGGAGAGGGGTTAGGATAATAGTTGTAACAAACAATCAACTCCCTCTTGATCCCTACCTCCTTGCATAAATCTAGGAGCGAAATTTCATGTATGATAAAATTAACTTTGGTTTGATAAATGTAGGAGCTACATTTCAGCGGGCCATGGATATAGTCTTCGTGGGAGAAAATGATAGATTAATTTTCATATATCTGTATTACATTACTGTCTTCTCCAAGACAAATTAGGAACACATCGAGCACCCAAAGTAGACCTTTGTGAAGTGCAGAAAGTTTGATTTATCTTTGAACCCAAAAAGTCCAACTTTTCCATGACTAAAGGTAAGATTTTGGGCCATATAGTGTCAAAAAAGGGGGGTAAAAATAAACCCATAGAGGGTAGAAGCAATAAATCATATTGCTAAACCAAGAAATAGAAAATAAGTACAAGATTTCCTCGGTAGAATCAACTTCCTAAGAAGATTTTTCCCCAGCTTTGTTGATATAGTTAGGCATATGACTAACATGTTAAAGAAAAATTATGAAGAAAAGTTGACCCTTGAGGCCAGAGAATCTTTTCAGACAATCAAAGAATCATTCTGAAAATCACCAGTTTTAGTTAGTCTGAATTATGATAAGGACTTTTTCATGTTTTCTTTTGCTTCTGAACAGACTATAGCTATTGTCTTACTGCAGAAAAATGATGAAAATCAGGAACAACCTATAGCCTTTTTCAGTAGAGATTTGAAATATGTGGAATTAAGATACAGTAAGTTGGAGAAACAAGCATATGCCATGTTTAAAGCATTGAAATCCTTCAGAGACTATATTTTGCATTACAAAACATTTTCTTATGTACCTAACAATGTTATTAAAGATATTCTCACACAGCCTGACAGTGAGGGTAGAAGAGGAAAATGGATTGCGAAGATGCAAGAGTACAAGTTGGAGATAAAACCCACCAAGCTGGTAAAAGAAAAAGGGTTGGCTAAACTTATGGCTGAATCAATTTATCAAGCTATTGATTTAAATCTTATGACAACAAACATTATGGAAACTGGGAAAGGAGAAGATGAAGTACAAGAGCCAATTTCTTAGGTGAGCCTCAATTTTGTTGAATCGGATTGGTACAAAGACATAATTTTATACCTTCAGAACCTAAGTTGCTCACCCTTATGGAACAAAGCCAAGGATAGGTCCATCAAGCTCAAAGTTGTGAAGTATTGCATTGTGGGAGAATTTTTTTTTTGGAAGGACCTAGTAGGAATAATGTTGAATTTCCTTACGAAAGAAGAGACGTAGGAGATCATCAATGAATTTCATAAATGGATATGTGGAGGTCATCATGCCTGGAGAGAAAATGCATACAAAATCCTCGGAGCTGGTTACTATTGTCCCTCATTATTTTCTAATGTAAATTGTATGGTTAGATCTTGTTTAGAGTGTAATATGTTTATAGGGAAGCAAAAATTGTAACATCTCCCACTTAAACCTTTCAATTCAGAAACACCTTTCCAACAGTGGGATCTAGATTTCATTGGTGAAATTTAACCAATTTGAAGTGAGAAACACAAATGGATCTTGATAGCCACATACTACTTCACCAAGTGGGTGGAGGAAATTCCCACCAGGGCAGCAATTGATTAGTTCATCATCAAGTTCCTAGAAGAGAACATTTTATTAAGAATTGGATTCCCGAGGAAGATTATAACCCATATTTCCCAAGCTTTCAAATCTACCAAATTATTGCAGTTTTGGCAATGTTACAACATAGATCTGGGACATTCCACTACATACTATCCTAGGGGAAATGGCTTGGCTAAGTCATCCAACAAAAATCTCATAAATATCATCGAGAAGTTGGTGTCCCAAAACAAGAAATGTTGGGATTCCCACTTAATATATGCAGTCTAGGTGGATAGGGTAAGCATCAAGAGATCTCTTGGTACGTCTCCATTTCAGTTGGTATATGGGATGGAAGCTATATTTCCCATACAACTCATTCTTCTCGTAATGAAATTGTTGCAAGATCAACAGGCAGAGTCAAATGATATGCAGAAGAGAATCACCCAATTAATTGAAGTACAACAGGTAAGGGATGAAGTACAACTGAGATCTCGAGCTCATCAATAAAAAATGAAAGAAATCTTTGACAAGAGATCCAAGGAGAGAAGCTTTATGACAGGGATCTAGTATTAAACTGGGATTCTAGAAGAGAAGTAAAGAGAAAGCATGCAAAATTCGACAACCTTTGGCTTGGACCTTTGCATATCATTGCAGTTCAAGATAACAACACATATGATTTGGTGCAATTGGATGGTGAGGTATTTGGGGCTTTCGTCAATAGGAAGTTCCTCAAAAACTTCTTGCAGTATTGAATGTTGCAAATTTCCTCACCCTATACATAAATAAATATTTTTCCATTCATGTTATGTATTTTTATTTTACTTCATTCACCATATTTCAGGCAAGTAAGAAATTAAGGTTTCAGAATTTAGGTTGTTGAGCAATTTTTTTTCACCTCTCAAATTATTTTTTTAGGTGCACAGATAATAATGTGTTTGCAAATAGACTCCATAACCCAACAATTGAAGGAAATCGGTCTATAGTTCTCAACAGACCATAGGGGTATGTTGTCCCCGTTGGTGCTAATGTTAGTACTAGTTTTTTTCTAGTCATTAGTGTGCACCATCATTGAGACTAATGGGTCGAAATTCAAAACAAAGAGAGCATACAGTGAAATATCCTTGATCCTTGGATCTAGATATGTATTGTTGCTATTGGATGTTCTATTGCAGATCTGATACTATGGGGTTTTTTGGATGTATTTCTTGTGTTTTTAGATGTGTTTGTTTAGTTTTGTGTTCTCATGTGTAACATGCATGACATTATTGGATCCATAAATAACTCATTGCATTTTATTAAATAACAACAAATGTTAATACATGGAAATACTTGAAATCAATATCAGAATGTCTCGATTAGATTTTCATAGAGATAAAACTATCCTACAGTACCAAGGAAGACAAGTAGAATATTGATCTATAACATGCATCGGTCGATATGCAACATGCAAGTCAAATCTACTTCATGCATGGAAGGAAAGTTGCATGCAACTGTCGGAACCAATGGAAAACTGAGATTTGATAGCTATGCTCCTCAGAATATGATGAAATATGTTCCCACTATGTCTCCCTCTCCCTAGAAAACACATGCAATTCAGATCTATTGCATGCAAGAAGGATATAGCTTGGATCTTCTGCAATAAGCTTGGATATGTTGCATGCAAGATGGATATAACTCGGATCTGTTGCAATAATATTGGATCTGTTGCATGCAAGAAGGATATAGCTTAGATCTACTGCATGCAAGAATGATATAGCTCGGATATTCTACATGCAAGAAGGATATAGCTCAGATTTGTTGCAATAATCGCAGATTTGTTGCATGCAAGAAAGATACGTTGCATGCACTCCAGAATACGTTGCCAAGATAAATCCACGCTATATATCTTATCTGAATCTTCCTGAACCTGAACCTATAAATGAAGGGAATCCTTAAGGAAGGATCCAATCCTATACCTTGAATCCTGATGAAGAATCTAGGTGATTCTTCTGATGGACTAGGGTGTGTTTATCAACACTGAAATCTATCAATGGTGGTGGTTTCCTCCAGAAATCCACAAAACATGAAGAAAGTCTCCTGACTTCTCCTCTAAGGTCTAATTCTCAATTAAACTCATGCATAATGGTGAATCAAATCGAATTTTCTCCTTTATACTCCCTTCCTCATCTAATTTCCCATTCACTTTATTAATTAAGTGATGTTTACCTAAGTTTTGACTTAATGATCACTTAGGTCACTTAAAACACCTTTTTGCTTCTAAGTTCACATTCACTTTGATTAAGTAAGTGATTTTTCCTAAGTTTTATCTTAATAATCATTTAAGTCACTTAAAATATATTTTYTCATCTAATTCCATGTTCACTTTAATTAATTAAGTGAATTTTCCTAAGTTTTATCTTTAATTATTCTTTTAAGTCACTTAATCACCTTTTCCACTTTATTACTTAATGTCACTTTTAACTTAGGATTTTCTAGTAAATTACACTAAATAATTCTTTTATTCCCTTTTTCTCCCAACTATAGCCTACAAGAATTAGTATAGGCTACTGGGTCGCTCCTCATGGAGTCATCACTGGGAAAGGGACATTACACTCCTCCCTTCCCGAGATTGTGTGTTCTCAAGCAATTCCATCACAACCTAATGCTCCATCGATTGAGCCAAGATGAAACTGAAAATGATACCAAGATCCCAAACTAATCTCTGGAAAGGACCACCTTGTTGTCGCGGCACCACTCTAGTAATAACCATCGGACCAATGTGCCTAGTCTGCATCATCCTCTCCTGGGATCCCACACTAAAATACCTATAGGGACTAAACTTACTGTCATGAATCATGTCCTTCAAAGGTATCTCCATGAAACCCAAATATGAAAATACACTAATAGCCTCGATATTGGGTATCTGAAAAGAAGGTTTGTCTCACCGTTTGGAATAATTCTCAACCTCTCCTCTATTGGTGTCCCAAAAATAAAGAAGACCAATCATTGCCAGAACTATGTCAGTCATCACCAATAGTTGGACCACCAATGTGCTCTGTTGCCAAGGCGGACTCTCCCCCATGTGTCATGATGCAACGTCTATGAAGTCCCTCCCTATGATAAAATCTTGGACATACCCATACGTGATCAAGTCACACAATTCCCAAACTATCTTGTATGAAGTGAAGCACCCTCTACTCTTCATACTGATTAGTACATTTTTATCACACAAATTTTCTTGAATACCTTTGGTAATCCAAGTGATCATAAGCTATTGAAACTCATTTGAAACCTCATAAGACCACTCCTCCAAGAAACCAATCCTACATACTCCAAGAGTAAACTCTGGAGAACGCAAATTATCAATCCCACTTGTATCAGTTGTCATCTTGTCAACAATTGCAATCAAAGGGTCCCATACTAGCCTCATATGGGAATCATTGCGATGATGATGCATCCCTCCTATCACAATCCTCTGACCACCATGCTTAGACTATGCTCTCCTCTCATGGAATCCTCTATCATGGACCATACTCATCCAAGGAAACTTAGTGAAGTCAACGCATGCCAATCCATGACTGTCCTCGATCCTAGGTATCATGAGGGAAGAGAAAAACTCCACAACTCCTCTCACAACATTCCCACCATGATGCAGACCAATCATTGCCTCAAATCGGTCGATCACCAACCTCATATGAGACAATTCATCACTCGGATGAATGTCGGGATCCCACCTCAACATTGGAAGTCCACCACTCACAATGCCTATCGACTGTTATTGTTCCCCACCAATAATCATCGGATTCCAAATGATCCAAATCCACGATGTGTAATCTTTGTAGCAGATAATTCCATCCACTACTCTGTCAGCTGCAATCTCTATGAACCGATCCAAATAATTATGGATTTCATCATGTGCACTCAACGCATTGATCACAGAGTCCAAATGGATGAACTTTGTCATAGCCACAAATCCCTCTATCTCATCCCACTGGCTTCAACAATCCTCTCTCGTCTTGTTGCATATAATGAGGGCATCAAATAACCATAACATGTGCCTCTTCCACTACATGAAGGACTGGGAGGTCACTAGTGCATTGGTCAACCCCAATGGAATGACCACGAACTCATGATGATACCCGGGAACAGACCTACGAGTACCCTTCTCCCTGGCCCAAGCCTGATGATATGCCAGATGAAAAACAAGCATCAATGAATACATTGCTCGTTGAGGCTCACCCATCTACTCACCAACCCTAGGTAACCTCAACCCAATGGTATACGCAATGACCCTGTCAAGAGGTCTCCCTAGAGGAAATGCTCTAAAACGTTTTTGTGCACCACCATGTGCCAATGTATAATCATGTATATTGTGACATACTCTTGCATCCTCATGTACTGTTTGGTGCTTTGTATGTGCTATTGAATCCAACAATCTATTGATGATGACTAAACTTGTACTCCTTAGTGTGTCCATGTCCATCATGTACCTGTCTACCCAATCCATGGACGCATATTCTTCCTCATGGGTTGGTCCACAAGGAAGGCATTCAACCATCTCCTTCATATCTAAACTTTGACCCTCTAATGAGCTCTCCAAAAGAAAGGGCTCCTCACCCCCTCAATTCCAAATCATAGTGCAATCCAAACTCTCCTCGAGTACCTACAACTCGGAATGCTCCTTGTCTGAACTCATCATAAAAGGATCCTCCCTCAAATCATGAGTGCTACACATGCACTCAGGTGTCATGGCTACCAAAGATGATGGAGTCTTTGTTGTTTTCAATTATGACGAACGTGCCAAACTCAACTGGTATAAAAAATCATCATCAACACCAATTGACTTACTAGATGGTACCATGAAATGATGGGACTCATGTGGACTATCATCCTCATAAAAAAAAATTGGTTTTCTTTCATCAACCAAATCAGACTCTTCTTGGGTTTCTGGATGTGTTTCTTGGGTTTTTAGATGTGTTTGTTTAGTTTTATGTTCGCATGTGTAGCATTGTTGGATCCATAAATAACTCATTTCATTTTATTAAATAACAACAAATGTTAATACATGGAAATACTTGAAATCAATCTCAGAATGTCTCAATTAGATTGTAACGGAAATAAAACTATCATACAATACTAAGGAAGACAAGTAGAATATCGGTCCATAACATGCGTCGACCACTCTGCAACATGCAAGTCAAATATACTGCATGCATGGAAGGAACGTTGCATGCAACTTTCGTAACCAATGGAAAACTAAGATYTGATACCTATGCTCCTCAGAGTCTGATGAAATATGTTCCCACCAGGTCTTCCTCTCCCTAGACAACACATGCAATTTGGATCTGTTGCATGCAAGAAGGATGTATCTCGCATATGTTGCAATAAGCTCRAATYTGTTGCATGCAAGAAGGATATAGCTTGGATATGYTGCAATAAGCTCAGATCTGTTGCATGCAAGAAGGATATAGCTCAGATCTGCTGCATGAAAGAAGGATATAGCTCGGATTAGTTGGAAYAAGCTCGGATTTGCTGCATGCAAGAAGGATATATCTTCGATCTATTGCAATAATATCGGATCTGTTGCATGTAAGAAATATACATTGCATGCACTCCAAAATACGCTGCCAAGATAAATTCACGTTATATCTCTTATTTGAATCTTCCTAAACCTGAACCTTTAAATGAAGTGAATCCTTAAGGAAGGTTCCAACCCTGTACTATGAAGCTTGATGAAGAATCTAGGTGATTCTTTCGATGTACTAGGGTGTGTCTCTCAACACTGAAATCTATCAATGGTGGTGGTTTCCTCCAGAAATCCACAAAACATGAAGAAAGTCATTTGACTTCTCCTCTGAGGTCTAATTCTCAACTCAACTCATGCATAATGGTGAATTAGATCGAATTTTCTCCTTTATACTCCCCTCCTCATCTAATTTCTCGTTCACTTTATTAATTAAGTGACTTTTCCCTAAGTTTTGACTTAATAATCACTTAAGTCGCTTAAAAGACCTTTTTTTCTTCTAATTTCACATTCACTTTGATTAATTAAGTGACTTTTCCTAAGTTTTATCTTAATAATCATTTTAGTCACTTAAAACACCTTTTTCTCCTTTTTCTCATCTAATTCCACGTTCATTTTAATTAATTAAGTGACTTTTCCTAAGTTCTATCTTTAATTATTCTTTTAAGTCACTTAATCAACTTTTCCACTTTATTACTTAATGTCACTTTCAACTTAGGATTTTATGGTAAATGACACTAAATAATTATGTTTTTCCCCTTTTCTCTCGACTATAGCCCACGAGAATCAGTATAGGCTATTGAGTCACTCCTCCTGGAGTCATCACTAGGAAAGGGACATTACATATAGAACTCACAAATCAATGAAGCAAGGCATATGGTCAAGCACCAATAAATTTACAGTGAAAAAAACCAATCCCTAAGGGCCTAAGACCCAGTTTCAATACTCAGGCGCTTATCAGGAGCATGAAAGGAACTTATCTAACAAAAATTAAGTTAAAACCCTCTCCAAAATGGAGTCGCACCATATAACCAAGGAATAAAAATCAAGCGTGGGTAGAGGTGTGGGCTCAATCATCTGACGGTTGCAAGTGAGCTTGGTCAATGGTGGAGGAGGTGTGTCGCATTAGAAAAGCATCTGGGAGTTAACACAACATTGAGGTAAGAAAATGGTTTTAGGATGCTACATGTCAAAGAATTAAAGGTGTCATGTGGTAAGGCATGAAAAGGAAAACCACTCCCTTAGGGTCAAGACAGTGGTATTCTTATCCCGCCAATATTGTACACTAGCCAAATAACCGCCTATATGACTGTTCACTTATCTCCACTTGGAGCCTTCATACTAGTCCACATGGATATTGAGGAAGTGGACAAAGGATTGACAGGTCAGCTATATGTATTTCAAGCCCATTAGAGATTTCCACATGTGGTAAGGAGGCCCACCATTATTCGCGATCTCCATGTTAGATTCAGTCATACATATGTCAAGCCCGAGAAGACACTTCAGTGCCTACATGGACCAATCCCAATTTACCACATATTCACATTGATTTCAACATGAAGTCATCTCAAATTTTGTTTTTTTTATTCAAATTCCAATGGCTCCAAACCATAAGGAAAAATATGTGTGTATGGGAACAAGGGCATGAGAGAAAATATTTTAGATGAGTGGGAAGATTTACTGACAGCCTGCCAAATTAGTTGGAAAATATGGGAGATATAACGGTATATCTAGTATCACGTTTTCAAATCCTTCACTCATCATCATACCCATCCCTAAGGTATGTCAGGGATCATTAATCATCACCCTGACATGTGTATTCACACGAGCCCGAGATTTTCATAAATCCTATCAAGTATAGCAAATTGTTGTCTCTCATCACCTACCTACTCAAACACATGTCGAGTTCTTATGAGAGAAGGAAACATAGATCACCACCCACTCTTCTCCTAATGGTTTGGATTCTAAAGTGGAGTTACATGAATGACGTGTGTTTCTGATGATGACTCACCAATGTCAACTCTCTTCTCAGAAGTGGGTTATGAACCATGTCGGCTACAGATGTTGGGAGAGTGTTTTCTTTGTTTCATTTAAAAAGGATTTCCTTGTCTGGTATCAATAACATGATCTTGAAGGTGAAGAGGAATTAGGGAGTCCACCCTAAATAGTATCATCCAATCCCATCAGTGCACTAGAGAAGCTTGAAGCAGAGAATACAATGTGTTGGTCCATTATACTTGATGTCACCAAGCATTGTTAGCTGGAAGGAAACATTTTGCATATTATTTTAGTGGATGAGATAAAAGGATTATGATGCAACGATGGGAATCAATTGAACCACATGGAAGTACTCGAGCCAAGGCTCAATAGGACTAGGTGAACACACCCAAAAATAGTATCATCAAGGCCCACCCGATGGTAGAGGTTGGTTTCTTTCCAGTAAAATCCGGTAAAACTAGTCGAAAGGATGAAATCAGTTAGAAAACCAGGCACGGTATCAAGATTCTGACAAGCTCAAATCGATTTTCAAGAAGTAGTATTGGTTCGAGCAAGTGGTTTTCCCTTAAGTAAGAACAATTGTAAATCAGCAGAAGGAACTCATTTGTAAGGCCGACATTTTTGGGAATTGGAGAGTATCTTATACCCGAGTTGTCTCATCAAATACCCCCTCAAACATAGACCAATTTTCAGGGCTATAGGCTGCAAGAGATTCATCCCATGTGTTATGCTTTAGTCTGTGCTTCTTTTTGTGTATGTGCTCTTTTAAAATCCATCCCTCTCATTTCATGGCTTCTTGTATTATATCCCCATTAATAAAATCTCAAGAAACAAGTTTTATGACATGTACAATGTTACTTCGTGTTGTTTATCTTATGATATTGAACTGATTTCGTTTGAATGTATGACCACTTCATGTCATTTTTTCATGTGTTTAATGATGTGCGGAGGGTACCTCCATGGATTTAAGTATATGAAAATGTTCATTGTTTGATGCATATTTTAATGATCTATTATATGTGTCAAAACTGTTGAATTCTTAATTGCCCAGCACATTATTCTATCCATGGGCTGTGAGATTCACCTTAAAACTGCCTCACATGTCTATATTGTGTTTCTTCTAAAATTGACCCTTCTCAATCCTAAACCAAACTTCCTAAGCACGGGTGGACATATGCCACTATTACATATTGGAAAAATTATAATTATTCTCTTTGCGACATTATGGACAAAATTATACTATTGTAGAAAGAACATAGGGAATTTAAAGTTTTTTTCTCCATCTTTCCCGATATCGTCGCGTGTGCGATGTAATTTTCAAATCATCGCAAGAGCAACGTCTTCTGAAGGTCATCATAAGAGAGACAACATCAAATGTGCATCGCTCTTGAGACAGTGTGGACATTGCCCAATGATCTACATTATTTGAAAAAGTCAACATTGGCTTGGTCAACTGTCGTCAATTAGCTGACGTCATAAAATCTATAAATATGTTTCCTTTTAGGAATGTTGCGACAAGTTTTCTATAACAACAACAGTTCAAAAGGGTATAAGGTCTTCTTGAACAAAAAACAGGTTTTTTCATATATTATAATAGAAAAAAATAAATAGATATTCTAATATACCACTCAATTTTATAAGATAATCATGAGTATATGTCTGTGCGGAAGAATGTCAAACCCAATGATCACCCACTATTTGACAAAGCCAACATTGACTTGGTCAACTGTCGTCCGAATTGTGACGTCATAAAATCTATAAATATGTTTCCTTTTAGGAATGTTGCGACAAGTTTTCTATAACAACAACAGTTCAAAAAGGGTATAAGGTCTTCTTGGCGAACAAAAAACAGGTTTTTTTTTCATATATTATAATAGAAAAATATAATAGATATTCTAATATACACCACTAAATTTTATAAGATAATCACGAGTATATGTCTGTGCGGAAGAATGTCAAAAAACATTAGAGGTGGGAAAAAAATTAAAGAGGGTGAAAAAGGTGATGGTAAATGTTAGTACCCTTGAAAAAAATGTTGTATTAGACGTCTCGAAAGATTTTTATTATCAAGAGCTAAAAACACCATGTAGTAGCAAAAACGTTGTTGTACAAGATGTTGAACATGAAGCGGATAATGAAGATCAAGTTAAATATCCCATGGAAGTAGATGACAATAATAACATAGTTCAAGATGATGGGACAAATCAAATGATCCAAGAATTATTCGGTCATCCAAATGAGGATCATGGGGACAGTAGTGATGGTATTTATGATGAACCTCTGATTGAAAAGCAAATAAACGACTTTATAAAGGGTCAAGAGAAAATCTTCTCTCCACTACATTGTTGATGGTGAACTTAAAGGTTACGAATCATTTGTTGAACACTTGTATGACACGGATCCTAAGGTATGTAATATGTTTCATCACATCTACATAAAGGTTGAACATTTCCCTTTTGTTTTAGTGTTAATTAATGTGTAAAATAAAAATGCAATATTTACAATTACTATTCTTTACATTAACTAGTTATTTTTTATGTTTTAGATTGTTAGGTGAAATTTTGTTACCCTCGTCAAATATTTTACCTCGCACATATCGATATTTACATGTCATTATGAAAGACATTGGAATGGAGTATCAAAGTATAGATGCATGCCATTATGATCATATTATATATTATGGACAACATGCATCGAAAACAAAATTCTCGGTATGTGGTATCAGTATATATTGAACTGATCAAGTGAAAAATGGTGCCTCGAAAGGTTCTTCGGCATATTCACATAATTCCACATTTGTAGCGATTGTTCAGGTGCCAAAGCATAGCATAGTTTATGGATTACCATTCACAAAAGAGAATTGAAGATGGAATTCTTCGAATGCCTACAGATGGTTATGCATTTAGGGAAATTGCTGAAAAATGGCAAGAATTTACAGATGAACCTTGTAATATTAGGCTTTCATTGGCAATTGACGGTGTTAATCCATTTGGAGAGTTTCGATCTGTTTACTTAGTGTGGCCTATTTTTGTTATCAACAATAACATTCCTCCTTGGATGTCAATAAAGAGGGAGCACATAATGTTGACAATGATTGTTCCAGGTATTTGTTTACATTAATTTTTCGAATGTAAATTTTTCATTTTTCTCTTTTTTTGCATAATATATTTTATTTATTTATTTACATATATATACATACCATGGTAGTAATTTTGTGTAATTTAAAACAATTAGGTAAGTGCCAAGTTAAAAAATATGAATGTTTATATCAAGCCTCATATCAACGAGCTACTAAAGTTATGGAAGCGCATCACTATGTATGACATTTGTTGTTGGATTACTGAGAGGGGGGGTGAATCAGTAATAGAACAATTTAATCATTTTTAACCATATAATCCAAGTGTTATATCATTGAAGAACTATCATCCAATAACTACAGAGTAAATAAGCAATGAACAAATGAACAATCATACACATGCACAGTACACCAATGTTTTACGTGGAAACCCAAATCGGGAGAAAACCACAGAATGATTTTTCTTATATGTCCTGAAGAATTGCATTCATTGGAAGCACCAACTTACTTTGTTTTCCAGCTGCAACAAGAAGGAGGCTCCAACCCCCTAGTTTCTCAGGCTACAACCTGAAGGAAGCTCCAACTCCCCAATTCTCTGGCTACAACTAGAAGGAGGCTACAACCCCCTATGTTCTCTGGATATAACCAGAAGGTGGCTACAACCACCTGTCATTGCCCCGTCCAACTGCCCTGAAGTAGAAGTAGAATGATGGAACCACTGTCACACTATCATTGTGATGTATATCATTGTAAACCTTTACCAATAAATTTGAACCATGCATCAACTTGTACCTCAACCTGTAATCAACATGTACCATAAACAAGTGCATCAACCATGCACCAACCTGTACCAAACAACCTGTAATCAACCTGCACCATAAACAAGTGCATCCAACCATGTACTAAGTATGTACCAATCATGTGTGTCAACTACTCATCAACTATGACTCATCAATATGTACCAACATCATCAACTATACACCTCATG
>SNQJ01S0020897.1:265112-278206 GCA_010110895.2 Picea sitchensis
TTTCACCATAAGGGGACCACTTTGGAGTTCATCCATATTTACTTCTTATCAACCATGACAAAATAATAATGAGTCATATTTACATCAAACAATATTGGGTCCATTACCCAAACCTTTGTGCTATGGGGCTTTCTTCAAGAGTTTACATCAATGACAACAAACCTTATTCAACATTTGTAAACCAATTGGGCAGAAGAGATTTCAATGTCATGGAATACTTTTATGGACAATTCATGATGCCCCGGAACTAATACATTTTTGTGGTATGCAACGTTCCATATTGCACGCTTGAATAGTATATAATTAATTGAAGATATCATGCATGTTGTTTAAATAATCCTTTCGTATATTAATAATTCACATTAATCCATCTGTTGTGGGTCCTCAAACAAAGGGTAAATTTGCATGTCCAGCTTGTAGTCCTAAGATGAAATCTCTTTGATCAAAATGTTTAGGAAAGGAGGTGTTTGATGAGTATAGACATTTCCTCTCTAAGAACCATAAGTATCTTACTACTGAAAAAGATATTTTCAATGGGAAACAAGAGACTGGATTAAAACCACAAAGAATGACACCTCTCCTATGGAACTTGGCAAATGACAGAATTAATCCTAGAGGTATGCATTTTTTTTATGTATCGTAAATGGAATCATGTTTTGAAATTTTATTTTAATTATTCGATTTATTTTACCGATTTTGATAAATAGTGTTCCGATTTTTTTTATGCTTCATCAATGTCATCGTCGTGAAGGTAGTAATAATTGGCTTCCATGAGGAATGAAATGTTATCCCACTCAATTCATGAGGTTGCCTTACTATGAGGAGCTAAAAATAGTTCATTTATTTGATACAATGCATATTGGGAAGAATGTGACAGAAACATTATGGCGAATCATAGATGGCAGGAGGGATAAAGAAAATTTTGTCAAAATTTGTTATGACATTCAGTAATCCAATCATGCAATGAAAAGTGTGATCCAATAAAATAGTGATGGAGACTGAAATAACCTTCCATGGTTATTAACAGAGAAGCAAAGCAATGGTGCAAAATAGGTCATTCAAAGAATTAAATTTCCCACAGATTTTCGTTCAAACATAAAGAATATCTTAACGAAGAAAGGTGAATTTTGTGGGGTAAAAACACATGATTTGCATACCTTCATTATGGTAATTAATAATTTTAGTATTCATATTTATATATTGGTCGTATACATTTTTTAGTTTTTTTAGTTTTTTTGTCTAGTTTTGAAACAAGTAACGATTTGTTTTTATTGTTACAGTATGTTCTACCTCTATCTCTCCCAAATGACTTTGACAACAATGTCAAACAATTTATATATTGTCTTGGAAAATACATGAGGTAAGTAGCTACAATATATATGCAAAAAGTTTTTTCAATTTTTTGTTGTACTTAATGACATGTGTTTTACTTGTAATGTAATATGTATTATGTTTTGTTGAAACATGTTATTTTCTTGCGTCATGATTTGTAGATGGTTATCATTGAAATAAATCCATGAAGATAATATAAAGTATTGGAAGAGAGAAATAACTCACCTAATGTGTGAAATGCAAAAGTATCTACCTCCAACATTTTTCAATGCACAAGAACACTACCTCATACACCAAGTTGAGGAGATTGAAATGTGTCGACTTGTACACACAAGGTCAATGTCGATGGTGGAGAGGCACTTGAAATCATTGAAGACTTTGGTTAGACAAAGAGAACATCATGAGGGTTCTATGGTGGAGGGATATATGGTATATGAATCCATGGTGTATATTAGTCAGTATCTTCCTAAATTAGTAGTGCAAGCTATGCATGTGGGATGTGAACTCCATCAAAAAAAGTGAAGGGGAGAAGTTGTTAGGGAAAGGTACAATGAAGAAAGTGAGAGGTAATTAAATTGTGGATATTTGTAATAAATATAAATTTTCACTTTTTTGTGTATATGGTCATACTCATTTAATAGTTATTCTTTCATCATTTATTAATATTTACCATGGTTATAAGTAATATTTAATATTGGTGAATTGTGATTTTTTGATCGATCAGTTGCTCAAGATTGGGATGCACTACATTTTTACATTGCAAACAATATTGATTGGATGAAGGCATGGATTGATATATGTAAACAACATCATAGTGGTAGGTTATCACGGAAAGAACTATCTGAATTGGTTAGAGAAGCTCCTCATAATGGAGATTTCGATGTTACGCAGAGGAAAATAGATTTAGCATCTTGTTTGAAAGATGGAAAGGCAAGCAAATTCACCCATTTTATTTAGTTATTTTATATTATATTAATGTGATTGTAGGTGTGTGTTTTTCATATTATACTTTCCAAGTTATATAATTTTGTTTATTATTAATTGACAATGCATATTTTACATGTCTGGCATATTGCAGTTGAAACACCACAAGGCTATGTGGTGCAATGGTCATAAATTTCGCATCAAACAGGTTGATGAAACCAAGAAAACTTATGATAGTGAGATAACTGCAATATTCCATGTCACTAATGTTTCCTCTAGGAGTGACAGACGTCCTCGAGAATATGAAAATAGATACTAAGGGTTTTTGAATGATATAATTGAGTGTGACTTTAATTCCTTCAAATTAGTTTTCTTCGATGTCAAATGGTATAGGTTACGGATGCATGAACATGATGAGGAAAGAACTGTTATTCAGCATGCCAATGGATTTCCAAAGATTAAAATAACGGTTTTTGAAAAAGAAAATGATCGCTATGTTTTTCCAAGTAAATGTGAACAAGTATTTTACTCAAAGGTTCCAGGTAAGAGGGATTAGTCATTTGTTGTTAGATATGATCAAAGAGGAAGTCCAATAAAGTATATTGTACATGAAGAAGATGATATTGAAGAACAAGATGTTGTAGATCTAGAGTAGGAATAATATGGGTCGACGGATGAAGAAGATGGAGAAGATGAACCAGGTGTAGGAGACAATGCGCATGTTCTTGATGATGATATCGATGAAGATATGCTCGAAAATGACATTGATGACGATGATGAAATCATCAATCCTTTCAACATTGTTTCTGAACAGGATGTTGATACAAATGTGGAGTTGGATGATCAAGAAGAAGATACAGAAGAAGGATGATACAAATGTTGCGTTGGATGAGGTACGTAACTAGATATTTTAATTTGTATGAATTATTCTCTTTAAATATATTTTTATGTGGGTTAATTACATGTTTTTAAGTTTTGTTTCATTTTTTCATATCCTATGCTACATGTTGTTAATTTTTGTTGTAATCAATATTAAGAATTAAATACTTATGGGAGGGTTGTTTGAGAAAAGTTCCAATTGTTTTTAAATTTATCAACAAATATTTACAAAACAAATTAACCTATAAACCAAAATAAACTAAATTAACCTATAAACTAACCTAAATTAATGATAGTAATAATCAGATTGGTGATACAAACACGAACAATGATCAAATGAGGCACGACGGAATAGACATAAATCTTGAAATGAAATGAGACGGTAATTATGATTTCATGCACATGCGCATGAATTTTTATAAAACACTGGAATTCATTAATGAAGATATTTTCGTAATGGAGGTTAGGTCGTGAAAAGGGGTCAAAGAAGACATGGTCGTGTGAGAACTAAAAAGGAAAAGGTGACCAAAGAGAATACCAATTAGATATAGGCACATGACAAGTGTTGATTCTCATCGACCCCACAAAGTGACCAGTTAATGGGGCCAACGTTGAAACTTTCTCAAAATTTTCCTGTAGTCATTGAAATTTGACATGGTTTCACTTGATGCATGCCTTAACGGTATGGGAGAGTTTCAAGACATAAATATTACTCATATTATACCCACATAAGTGAATGGTTTGTAACTGGTCGGTGGCCAATAAGTGGAATATGGTCAATAGCTTAGATGAGAGCAAAAATCAAATAACTAATGAAGATTGTGCAATTTTTTGAGTACTTGTCTATCGAGTATTAGTGTGTTTTGACAAACTTTTGATATAGTCCATAAATATTTATCGAGGTTAGGTCATGAAAAGGGGTCAAAGAAGACATGGTCATGTGAGAACTAAGAAGGAAAAGGTGACCAAAGAGAATACCAATTAGATATAGGCACATGAGCAGTGTTGATTACTAGAATAAGTGTTGATTCTCATTGACCCCACAAAGTGACCAGTTAATGGGGCCAACGTTGAAATTTTCTCAAACTTTTCCTGTAGTCATTGAAATTTGACATGGTTTCCCTAGATGCATGCCTTGACGGTATGGGAGGGTTTCAAGACTCAAATATTACTCATATTATACCCACATAAGAGAATGGTATATAACTGGGTGGCCAATAAGTGGAATATGGTCAATAGCTTAGATAAGAACAAAAATCAAAGATAAGATCAAATAATAGACGAAGGTTGTGCAATTTTTCGAGTACGTTTCTATCGAGTATTAGTGTGTTTTGACAAACTTGTGATATAGTCCATAAATATTTATCTAGGTTAGGTCATGAAAAGTGGTCAAAGAAGACATGGTCATGTGAGAACTGAGAAGGAAAAGGTGACCAAAGAAAATACAAATTAGATATAGGCACATGACCAGTGTTGATTACTAGAATAAGTGTTGATTCTCGTCGACCCCGCAAAGTGACCAGTTAATGGGGCCAAGGTTGAAATTTTCTCAAACTTTTGCTATATACATTTCAATTTGACATGGTTGCACTAGACGCATGCCTTGATGGTATGGGAGGGTTTCAAGACTCAAAGATTATTCATATTATACCCACATAAGTGAATGGTCTGTAACTGGGTGGCCAATAAGTGAAATATGGTCAATAGCTTAGATGAGAGAAAAAATCAAAGATAAGATCAAATAACTGACTAATCTTGTGCAATTTTTCGAGTACTTGTCTATCAAGTATTACAGTGTTTTGAAAAACTTGTGATATAGTTCATAAATATGTATCGAGGTTAGGTCATGAAAAGGGGTCAAAGAAGACATGGTCATGTGAGAAATGAGAAGGACAAGGTGACCAAAGAGAAGACCAATTAGATATAGGAACATGACCAATGTTTATTACTAGAATAAGTGTTGATTCTCGTCGACCCCGCAAAGTGACCAGTTAATGGGGCAAACGTTGAAATTTTCTCATACTTTTCCTCTAGCCATTGAAATTTGACATGGTTTCACTAGATGCATGCCTTGATGGTATGGGAGGGTTTAAAGACTCAAATATTACTCATATTATACCCACATAAGCGAATGGTGTGTAAGTGGGTGGCCAATAAGTGGAATATGGTCAATAGCTTAGATGAGAGAAAAAATAAAATATAAGATCAAATAACTGACGAAGCTTGTGCAATCTTTTGAGTACTTGTCTATCAAGTATTACTATGTTTTGACAAACTTGTGACATAGTCCATAAATATTTATCGAGGTTAGGTCATGAAAAGGGATCAAAGAAGACATGGTCGTGTGAGAACTGAGAAGAAAAAGGTGACCAAAGAGAAGACCAATTAGATATAGGCACATGACCAGTGTTGATTACTAGAATAAGTGTCGACCCCGCAAAGTGACCAGTTAATGGGGCCAACGTTGATTTTTTCTCAAACTTTTCCTCTAGTCATTGAAATTTGACATGGTTGCACTAGATGCATGCCTTGACGGTATGGCAGGGTTTCAAGACTCAAATATTACTCATATTATACCCACATAAGCGAATGTTTTGTAACTAGGTGGCCAATAAGTGGAATATGGTAAATAGCTTATATGAGAGAAAAAATCAAATATAAGATCAAATAACCAACGAAGCTTGTGCAATTTTTCGAGTACTTCTCTATCAAGTATTAATGTGTAATTTTGACAAACTTGTGATATACTCCATAAATATTTATCAAGGATAGGTCATGAAAAGGGGTTAAAGAAGACATGGTCATGTGAGGACTGAGAAGGAAAAGGTGACCAAAGAGAAGACCAATTAGATATAGGTACATGACCAGTGTACTTGATTATTAGAATAAGTGTCGATTCCCGTTGACCCCACAAAGTGACCAGTTAATGGGGCCAAAGTTGAAATTTTCTCAAACTTTTCATGTAGTCATTGAAATTTGACATGGTTGCACTATATGCATGCCTTGACGGTATGGGAGGGTTTTAAGACTCAAATATTACTCATATTATACCCACATAAGAGAATGTTCCATAATTGGGTGTCCAATAAGTGGAATATGGTCAATATCTTAGATGAGAGAAAAAATCAAATAATTGACAAAGCTTGTGCAATTTTTCGAGTACTTGTCTATCGAGTATTAATGTGTTTTGACAAACTTGTGATATAGTCCATAAATATTTATCGAGCTTAGGTCATGAAAAGGGGTCAAAGAAGACATGGTTGTGTGAGAACTTAGAAGGAAAAGGTGACCAAAGAGAAGACCAATTATATATAGGCACATGACCAGTGTTGATTACTAGAATAAGTGTTGATTCTCATCGACCCCGCAAAGTGACCAATTAATGGGGCCAACGTTGAAATTTTCTCAAACTTTTCTTGTAGTCATTGAAATTTGACATAGTTGCACTAGATGCATGCCTTGATAGTATGGGAGGGTTTCAAGACTCGGAGATTACTCATATTATACCCACATAAGAGAATAGTCTATAACTGTGTGGCCAATAAGTGGAATATGGTCAATAGCTTAAATGAGAGAAAAAATCAAAGATAAGATCAAATAACCGACAAAGCTTGTGCAATTTTTCGAGTACTTGTCTATCGATTATTAATGTGAAATTTTGACAAACTTGTGATATAGTCCATAAAAAATTATCGAGGTTAGGTCATGAAAAGGGGTCAAATAAGACATGGTCATGTGAGAACTGAGAAGGAAAAGGTGACCAATTAGATATAGACACATGACCAGTGTACTTGATTAGTAGAACAAGTGTTAATTCTCGTCGACCCTGCAAAGTGACCAGTTAATTGAGACAACGTTGAAATTTTCTCAAACGTTTCCTATAGTCATTGAAATTTGACATGGTTGCACTAGATGCATGCCTTGACGGTATGGGAGGGTTTCAAGACACAAAGATTACTCATATTATACCCACATAAGAAAATGGTCTGTAAATGGGAGGCTAATAAGTGGAATATGGTCAATAGCTTAGATGAGAGCAAAAATCAAAGATAAGATCAAATAAATGACGAAGCTTGTGCAATTTTTCGAGTACTTTTCTATCAAGTATTAATGTGTAATTTGGACAAACTTGTGATATAGTCCATAAATATTTATCGAGGTTAGGTCATGAAAAAGGGTCAAATAAGACATGGTAGTGTGAGAACTAAGAAGGAAAAGGTGACCAAAGAGAAGACCAATTAGATATAGTCACATGACCAACGTACTTGATTACTAGAATAAGTGTTGATTCTCGTTGACCCCGGAAAGTGACCAGTTAATGGGGCCAACATTGAAATTTTCTCAAAATTTTCCTGTAGTCATTGAAACTTGACATGGTTGCACTAGATGCATGCCTTGAAATTTTCTCAAACTTTTCCTATAGTCATTGAAATATTTATCGAGGTTAGGTCATGAAAAGGGGTCAAAGAAGACATGGTTGTACGAGAACTGAGAAGGAAAAGGTGACCAAATAGAAGACAAATTACATATAGGCGCATGACCAGTGTACTTGATTACTAGAATAAGTGTTGATTCTCGTCGATCCCACAAAGTGACCAATTAATGGGGCCAGCATTGAAATTTTCTCAAACTTTTCTTGTAGTCATTGAAATTTGACATGGTTGCACTAGTTGCATGCCTTGACGGTATGGGAGGGTTTCAAGACTCAAAGATTACTCATATTATACCCACATAAGAAAATGGTCTGTAACTGGGTGGCCAATAAGTGGAATATGATCAATAGCTTAGATTAGAGCAAAAATCAAAGATAAGATCCAATAATTGACGAAGCTTGTGCAATTTTTTGAGTACTTGTCTATCGAGTATTAATGTGTAATTTTGACAAACTTATGATATAGTCCATAAATATTTATCAAGGTTAGGTCATGAAAAGGGGTCAAAGAAGACATGGTCGTGTGATAACTTAGAAGGAAAAGGTGACTAAAGAGAAGACCAATTAGATATAGGAACATGACCAGTGTACTTGATTACTAGAATAAGTGTTGATTCTCATCGACCCCGCAAATTGATCAATTAATGGGGCCAATGTTGAAATTTTCTCAAACTTTTCATGTAGTCATTGAAATTTGACATGGTTGCACTAGATTCATGACTTGACAGTATGGGAGGGTTTCAAGACTCAAATATTGCTCATATTATACCCATATAAGTATGTAACTGGGTGGCCAATAAGTGGAATATGGTCAATAGATTAGATGAGAGAGAAAATCAAAGATAAGATCAAATAACTGACGAAGCTTGTGCAATTTTTCGAGTACTTGTCTATCGAGTATTACTATGTTTTGACAAACTTGTGATATATTCCATAAATATTTATCGAGGTTAGGTCATGAAAAAGGTTCAAAGAAGACATGGTTGTGTGAGAACTGAGCAGGAAAAGGTGACCAAAGAGAAGACCAATTACATATAGGCACATGACTAGTGTTGATTACTAGAATAAGTGTTGATTCTCATCGACCCCGCAAAGTGGCCAGTTAATGGGGCCAATGTTGAAATTTTCTCAAACTTTTCCTTTAGTCATTGAAATTTGACATGGTTGCACTAGATGCATGCCTTGACGGTGTGGGAGGGTTTCAAGACTCAAAGATTATTCATATTGTACCCACATAAGTGAATGGTATGTAACTGGGTGGCCAATAAGTGGAATATGGTCAATATCTTAGATGAGAGAAAAAATGAAAAATAATATCAAATAATCGATGAAGCTTATGCAATTTTTCGAGTACTTGTCTATCGAGTAATAATGTGTAATTTTGACAAACTTGTGATATAGTCCATAAAACTTTATTAAGGTTAGGTCATGAAAAGGGGTCAAAGAAGACATGGTTGTGTGAGAACTGAGAAGCAAAAGGTGACCAAAGAGAAGACCAAATAGATATAGGCACATGACCAGTGTACTTGATTACTAGAATAAGTGTTGATTCTCGTCGACCTAGCAAAATGACCAGTTAATGGGGCCAACGTTGAAATGTTCTCAAACGTTTCCTCTAGTCATTGAAATTTTACATGGTTGCACTAGATACATGCCTTGAAGGTATGGGAGGATTTCAAGACTCAAATATTATTCTTATTATACCCACATAACCGAATGGTATGTAACTGGATGGCCAATAAGTGGAATATGGTTAATAGCTTGGATGAGAGAAAAAATCAAAGATAAAATGAAATAACCGACGAAGCTTGTGCAATTTTTCGAGTACTTGTCTATCAAATGTTAATGTGTAATTTTGATGAACTTGTGATATAGTCAATAAATATTTATCGAGGTTAGGTCATGAAAAGGGGTCAAATAAGACATGGTCGTGTGAGAACTGAGAAGGAAAAGGTAACCAAAGAGAAGACCAATTAGATATAGGCACATGACCAGTGTACTTGATTACTAGAAAAAGTGTTGATTCTCGTCGATCTCGTAAAGTGACAGGTTAATGGGGCCAACATTGAAATTTTTGAAAACTTTTCCTGTAGTCATTAAAATTTGACATGGTTGCACTATATGCATGCCTTGATATTTTCTCAAACTATTCTTGTGGTCATTGAAATATTTATCAAGGTTAGGTCATGAAAAGGGGTCAAAGAAGACATGGTCGTGTGAGAACTGAGAAGGAAAATGTGACCAAAGAGAAGACCAATTAGATATAGGCACCTGAACATTATACTTGATTACTAGAATAAATGTTGATTCCCGTCGACCCTGCAAAGTGACCAGTTAATGGGGCCAACCTTGAAATTTTCTCAAACTTTTCCTGTAGTCATTGAAATTCGACATGGTTGCACTAGATGCATGCCTTGAAGGTATGGGAGGGTTTCAAGACTCAAATATTACTCATAGTATAACCACATAATAGAATGGTCTGTAACTGGGTGGCTAATAAGTGGAATATGTTCAATAGCTTAGATGAGATCAAAAATCAAAGATAAGATCAAATAACCGATGAAGATTCTGCAATTTTTTGAGTACTTGTCTATCGAGTATTAATGTGTAATTTTGACAAACTAGTGATATAGTCCATAAATATTTATCAAGGTTAGGTCATGAAAAGCGGTCAAAGAAGACATGGTTGTGTGAGAACTGAGAAGGAAAAGGTGACCAAAGAAAAGACCAATTAGATATAGGCACATGACCAATGTACTTGATTACTAGAATAAGTGTTGATTCTCATTGACCCCAAAAAGTGACCAGTTAATGAGGCCAACGTTGAAATTTTCTCAAACTTTTCTTGTAGTCATTGAAATTTGACATGGTTGCACTAGATGCATGCCTTGAAATTTTCTCAAATCTTTCATGTAGTCATTGAAATATTTATCGAGGTTAGGTCATGAAAAGGGGTCAAATAAGACATGGTCGTGTGAGAACTGAGAAGGAAAATGTGACCAGAGAGAAGATAAATTAGATATAGGCACATGACCAGTGTACTTGATTACTATAATAAGTGTCGATTCTCTTCAACCCCGCAAAGTGACCAGTTAATGGGGCCAGCGTTGAAATTTTCTCAAACTTTTCATGTAGTCATTGAAATTTGACATGGTTGCACTAGATGCATGCCTTGACAGTATGGGATGGTTTCAAGACTCAAATATTACTCATATTATACCCACATAAGAAAATGGTCTGTAACTAGGTGGTCAATAAGTGGAATATGGTCAATAGCTTAGATAGGAGAAAAAATCAAAGATAAGATCAGATAACCGAAGAATCTTGTGCAATTTTTCGAGTACTTGTCTATTGAGTATTAATGTGTAATTTTGACAAACTTGTGATATAATCCATAAATATTTATCAAGGTTAGGTCATGAAAAGGGGTCAAAGAAGACATAGTCGTGTGAGAAATGAGAAGGAAATGGTGACAAAAGAGAAGACCAAACAGATATAGGAACATGACCAGTGTACTTGATTACTAGAATAAGTGTTGATTCTCATCAACCACGCAAAGTGACTAGTTAATGGGGCCAACTTTGAAATTTTCTCAAACTTTTCTTGTAGTCATTGAAATTTGACATGGTTGTACTAGATGCATGCCTTGTCGGTATGTGATGGTTTCAAGACTCAAAGATTACTCATATTATACCCACATAAGTGAATGGTCTGTAACTACGTGGCCAATAAGTGGAATATGGTCAATAGCTTAGATGAGAGAAAAAATCAAAGATAAGATCAAATAATCGATGAAGCTTGTGCAATTTTTCGAGTACTTGTGATATAGTCCATAAATATTTATCGAGGTTAGGTCATGAAAAGAGGACAAAGAATACATGGTCGTGTGAGAACTGAGAAGGAAAAGGTGACCAAAGAGAAGAACAATTAGATATAGGCACATTACCAGTGTTGAATACTAGAATACGTGTTGATTCTCGTCGACACCGCAAAGTGACCAGTTAATGGGGCCAATGTTGAAACTTTCTCAAACTTTTCCTAGTCATTGAAATTTGACATGGTTGTACTAGATGCATGCCTTGACGGTATGGGAGGGTTTAAAGACTCAAATATTACTCATTTTATACCCACATAAGCGAATGTTATGTAACCAGGTGGCCAATAAGTGCAATATGGTCAATAGATTAGATGAGAGAAAAAATCAAAGATAAGATCAAATAACCGACGAAGCTTATGCAATTTTTTGAGTACTTGTCTATCGAGTATTAGTGTGTTTTGAAAAACTTGTGATATAGTCCATAAATATTTATCAAGGTTAGGTCATGACATTAGTCTAAAAGTGGGAATTTTCTTCCTCTGACTAGATATTGGTTGCCTCTAACTAATCCTTCAATATTCCATTTTTGTTCACAATAGAGAAACAATAGGTGTAAGGAATTTGATTCTTTAGGAAGTCGATCATGAGATTTGTGCAAGGCAATATATTTCTTCTTGCAAATTTCCTACAATTTCTACAAAATTAGTTCTTCATATTAATATTTGTGGTTTTTGTAGATACCATGTTATTATTGCAATAAATTGTAGAATGCATCTAGACCACTTAAAATCCTATGTCATTTCTAATAAGGATCTTCATTGTTTGAATGCAAATTGGTACTAAACCATTCCTTAACACAGCCATTGCTTGTGGTGTATAAGTGAGTATTATGTCTTTAGATTTTTAGGAACAAATCATCTAAGCCTAATAACAACAATCAAGAACCTCTATTCTGATGCTTGATGAATAAACCATTCATTCAAGAGTTATGTTATATAATTATCCATTGTCCTACTTTTTAATCAAGATTCCATATACATTTTAGGTCTTGGATTTTCCATGTGAATGCAACACATATAAACTTATAATATGATGAACATGGATATATTCCATGCACATAATTGTTTGCATTTCTCATGACAATTCATCAATGAAGAAGGAAGACATTAGTGGCATTAGTTTTTCCATGACATTGCTATGAGGATGATCCTTACTCCACAAAGGAATAGAGACCTTCTATGGATTTTGACATTGTCGATGTTTATGACATTTATATATGTTGGCCAAATATCCAATGGTGGTTACTCATTTTTAGGCATGTTTCACATTGAGAATTACCTATATAAATAAAGTTTGGGACCTAGACCTTGCTTGAGTAAGACTTGGGACCAGGACCTTGTCCACCTAAGAAAAGTAGATTTAGTTTATCATTTTTTCTCTCTAGGATAAACGATTGCAATAGTGTCAATGTTCACTAGAAATGATCATTGCAACAATGTCTTTGTTGTTATCTAGGATCAAGCATTGGAATAGTGTCTTCTTTTGTTATCCAGGATAGATTATCTCAATAATGTCATCGTTGTTGGTTCGGATAAATCTCCTAAGATCACAAGCTTAAATGATAATTAACTTAGTTATTATCTATCACAATAGTGTTGTTATTGTTAACCAACCTAGATTTATCTTTATATCCTAGGATTTATCAAGTGT
>SNQJ01S0020897.1:301831-315118 GCA_010110895.2 Picea sitchensis
AAAAATGGGTTGAGGAAATGTTTGTATGAAATTATAATATCAACAACTTAGTATATTGTATGAGGATGCATATGAAGTGTTTGTATAAATGTATGCATTAGATTTTTCATTCTTGCTCACTGTTCGACACAAACTCACTCTAGGCATGCCACATCTATATAAAACTATCTATAACTATGTTTATCTTGATGTCTGACATGGTATTAATAGTGACATATCCACACAAGTACATACATGCATTTGAATGGAAGTTTCTCTATTAAAACAAATTTAGGAATGTGAAATTGTAGCTTTGTGGGCATAATTGCATTACTTTTTCTTTGGATTATATTCTTGCTTGGAAAACTAGTATGATCGGTGGGTTCTCTGTCACTTGTGTGTGGAAAAACATAAGCATTGGGATTTGGGAAACATGGTGATGAAACACCGTGTTTCATCACTATCTTGTGAGAATGATTTAAAAACGCCCAGGTAATTTATCCAAACTGTGGGTAAGCTCAAAAACTTAAACACAGTCTACAAAACTACTGATCTACTCCAATCACCAACCCAAACATCACTTGTCATGAATTGAATCCTTTGCTATCCTGGAGGCTAGATCCTGGGTGGGCTCTATTACTGATCAAGATGACACTTCTGTGTGGAAACACACAAAAAATGAGCATTCAGAAACACGGTACTGAAACAACATGTTTCAACACCAGCTTGTGAGAATGATTTGAAAACACCCAGGTAATTTATCCAAACTGTGGGTAAGCTAAAACACTTAAAGTCTTAAACACAGTCTACATAACTACTAATATACTCCAATCACTAACCCAAACAATCACTCGTCATGAACTAAAGCCTTTGTTATCTTGGAGGTTAGGTTGGCTCTATCACTAATCAAGATGACACTTGTGCGTTGAAACACACAAGCAATGAGCATTGGGAAACACGGTGCTGAAACTCCATGATGAAACACCATGTTTCAACACCAGCTTGTGAGAATGATTTAAAAACACCCAGGTAATTTATCCAAACTATGGGTAAAATAAAAAACTTAAATGCATAACTACTGATCTACTCCAATCACTAGTCCAAACAATCACTCATCATGACCTGAAGCCTCTGCTATCCTGGAGGCTAGGTGGGATCTATCAATGATCAGGATGACACTTGAGCATGGAAAAACATAAGAAAATTGCAATGAGCATTGGGAGGTGCTAAAACACTGTGCCAAAACACCGTGTTTCAACACCAACTTGCGAGAATGATTTAAAAACTCCCAGGTAATTTATCCAAACTGTGGGTAAGCTCAAAAACTTAAACATAGAACTACTGATCTAATCCAATCATTAGCCCAAAAAATCACTCGTCATGACCGAAGCCTCTGTTATCCTGGAGGCTGGGTGGGCTCTATCACTGATAAGGATAATCCCTACTAGCATATGCACTTAATGAATTCCCAAAACAACTCTTCTACTAGTGGAGTGGAGAACCACAACCCCATAAATGATAAGATATTAAGATTATCCCTGGAAAGAATGTAATGGAAACTTGTGAGGGGAAGGAAGAAGAAATCCATGCCATTTTGGTGACATCATCATACTAATCTAAAATTCCATGATCATAAAACTGATCTGGAAATGAAACAAAATTGAAAATACTGAAAACTAGAATAGAATAGAGTACAATTGAATGGTACCGGTACCACCAATAAGCTAGCATAGTGCCACGTTTCATAAGTTAACATACCATGGATGCTATGGTGAAATTCACAGTCGTGAAAAAAGTTGCAGAGAGGGCTCAAAAGCCACTTATCCGATATCAAGGTGCTGTAGGTTGGCAACCAAAAATGTTGATACAGAACAATCGAGAAGGTGTCAATAACTAGACACTTTCTCCTCCTGTAATTTGCAAATTTTGATAATAGAATTTCGAGTTGGAACTTGGCCTTTGAATATTTAAAGCTAGGAATGGATGAATATTTCAAGGCGAACCACTTGGATCTATTAATATTGTGAATCACCATCAAATTGGGGCAAAATTTTCCGAAACCCATGGGCAAATTCATGTAAAAACTCCAAATCGGTGGGTGAAAAATACATAAGGCCAATGGCCATTCCCAAATCGAGGTGAATCATGGTCCTTGGCCCTGTGAAAAATCTAAAACTATGGGCTAAACCCTGGAAGATCAATGGCTACTCCCATAAATCGGGAAAAAGGGAGGATTGACCGCCATTTTTCCAAGGCGAAAATGTAATTAATATTTAAAACTCGACCACGATTTTGGGGATAAATATATAATAAATATTGTTTTAAAAATAAAGGGGGGGCGAATTGGGATTGATATGTTTTTTTTTTTTTTAATATTTAAAATCCACTCTACCAATATTTGAAGGGGCTAAATTTCGCCCATGGGCGAAATTTCTCCCCTAAAAGTTTCCATGGAAACTAAGGTGTTGAAGGTAGAAAATTATGTCTTTGTACCAATCAGATTCAAGGAACTTGAGTCTCACCTCATAATTTGGCTCCTGTACTTCATCTTCTCCTTGCCCAGTTTCCATGATGTTTGCTGTCATAATATTTAAATCAATAGCCTGATAATTTGATTCAACCATAAGTTTAGCCAACTCTTGTCCTTTTACTAGCTTGGTTGGTTTTATCTCCAACTCATACTCTTGCATCTTGGAAATCCATTTGCCTCTTCTTCCCTCACTATCGGGCTATGTGAGAATATCTTTAATAGCACTGCTAGGTACATAAGCAAACATTTTGGAGTGAAAGATATAGTATCTGAAGGATTTCAATGATTTAACCAAGGCATATGCTTATTTCTCCAACTTACTATATCTTAATTTGTATCTCTCAAAGCTCTAATGAAAAAGGCTATAGCTTGTACTTGATTTTCATAATTTTTTTGTTGTAAGATAACAACTATAGTGTGTTCATAAGCAAAATAAAAAATGAAAAAATCCTTATCATAATTCAGGTTGACTAAAATTGAAAATATTCTTTGGCCTCAAGGGTCCAATTTACTTCATGTTTTTTTCTTTAACATGTTAGTGATATGCCTAACTATCTTAGCAAAGTTGGGGACAAATCTTCTTAGGAAGTTGATTATACTTAGGAAATATTGTACTTATTTTATTTTATTTTATTTCTTGGTATAGCAATATGCTACCCTCTCTGGGTCTATTTTTACCCCCTATTTTGACACTATATGGCCCAAAATATTACCTTTAGTCATGGACAAGTAGGATTTTTTTGAGTTCAAAGATAAGACAAACTTTATGCACTTCACAAAGGTCTGCTTCAGGTGCTCGATGTGTTCCTCATCTATCTTGGAGAAGACAATCATGTCATCCAGATATATGAAAATGAATCTATCCTTTTCTCCCACGAAGGCTTTATCCATGGCTCGCTGAAATGTAGCTCCTGCATTTATCAAACCAAAGGGAATTTTATCATACATGAAAGTTTCCCATGGGGTTGTGAAGGCTATTTTTTCCCTATCAATATGATGCATTGCTACCTGATTATATCCTGAAAAACCATCCATCATGGAAAATTCTATTTGCTCCCACCACTTTCTGAAGTATATGATCCATTTTTGGCAAAGGATAATTGTCTTTTAGTGAGCATTTGTTCAGGTTTCTGAAGTCCAAACATAGCCTTATCTCTCCACTCTTCTTCCTAACTAGGACCATATTTGCTACCCATTCAGAATATCTAAGGGAAAATCTGATTTGATCATCGAGTAACTTCCTCACCTCCTTCTCAATGGTTGGTAGCAACAAGGGGTCAACTTGTCTTAATTTCTGCCTAAAAGGCTTAGTACCGGGCTTGAGTGGTATCTTGTGTTTTATAATGTTGGTATCATTGGTAGTTAGGTATTCATATTTCCAAGCAAAGACATCCATTTATTCCTTGAACAACTGCAAGTATTCAACCTTGCACTTTGGGGAGATTTCTTTGGACAATTTTATGAATTGGTTCCTGCTCTGTCCCAATGTTGCATTCTTCATCATTATCATCTTTGGGCATGATTGTAGGATTTATGGGCACAAAATTTCTATTAAAAAGTTGTTCCAGGGGGACTATTCCTTTAGGGATAAAACTATTCTCCAGTTGGAGGACTTTGTGACCAACCATGTACTCACTGAACTCATAGGTCATTTGTATCTCTTCTTTAACCACAACTTCCACTTTTTCTTCATCATCCGAATCTACATGTGTGTTCGAAATTTTTTCTATGACCTCCATGAATATTTTGATCTGTGGATCATCTTCAAACACTTGCCAATACTTTATATTATCAAGAATGGAAGGTCTGTACCTCATCTCAATCTCATATCTCATATGAGGAATGGTAAGGGTTTTGAAAGTACTGGATGCTACTTCTAAAAAATCAACTTGTTGGTTAAATTCTCTTGAGACAACAATGATATTAAAAGTTTTATAAAAATTATCAATTAAATCCCATACCTGATTTTTGTTGGCTCTCATATTGTGGTGCCTTGTCTGATAGCCACCTTTGATTTGATGAACCACAAGTTCCAAAACTCCAAAGGCTACCAACTCAGTAATATGCATCTTCATTTATGCTTGCAAACCCAGAATTAGGGCTTCATATTCAACTACATTGTTAGTAGCTTCAAATTCGAATTTGTAGGACAAATGGATTTCTTCTTTTTTGGGGGAAATGTGGACCACTCCAGCTCCCACTCCTTCTTTCGAATATGCTCCATTGAAGTATATTGTCCATATACCTTGGTTCTCTTAGGGAAACAACAT
The DNA here is from genome assembly GCA_010110895.2 of Picea sitchensis. Lineage (NCBI taxonomy): Eukaryota > Viridiplantae > Streptophyta > Pinopsida > Pinales > Pinaceae > Picea > Picea sitchensis. The sequence continues at coordinate 306,611 of SNQJ01S0020897.1, forward strand.
AGGTATTCATTAACAACATATATGGGGTGATTTATAGAGTTATTTTGGTCACCGACTACATAGGAAAACTTTGTTTCTCTGTATAATATTATATTTTGTACTCCAAAGACTGGCATAGTGGAATAGATCATGTCCATCTGCATCGTACCTCCTAGACTTCTAGCCAAAGTTTTGGATAGTAGCATCCCATAGTTTGCAGGTACACAAGCTACCACCACATCCATAATAATGCTCTTGACAGGCAGTTGAGTCAAAGTAACTACCATGTATTTAATCAACCCATCACAATTCACTTTTTCTGGCATCAAAGGATTAGAGATCATGGTAAGGCTTGGTTATTTCTAACACCAATTTATCGATTACTACCTTCGGCATGAGATTATTAGATGAACCAGAGTCGAGCATATGGTTATGTAACATCTTTTCATTGATGTTCAGGGTAACATAGAAAGGTGCAACTGAATCCTCTTTGTCATCTATACGAGGACCAAACACTATAGTAGGAGACTCATCTTGTAAACTCACATTGTCAGGTGGAGTCTTTGGGCTCTTTCCCTGTATGAATTTTTCAATCTGCTTGTGGTATGATGGATTTTTAGCCAATTCAGCCAATGGGACCGGACTCTTAATTTTGGAAAGATCTTTCTCAAAATTGAAGGGCGAAATTGATTCCTCAAGATCCTTTACCTCTTTTTCCATCTTTGAAGTTTCACCAAATTATTTAGTCTTGATAGTATTTTTTAGTTCTTTGACTTTATCCATAGAAATACTTGGGCTAAGATTCTTAGAATATGGCTAGATGTCTTGGCTAACATCTCTATTTCTATTCTTAGACCATACTTCCTATGCATTTCATCTTGCAGTGCATAAAAAAACATCATGTATTGAGCATATACCAATACTTATTCATTGGATTCATTTTTTGGGGTTTTCTTTGTAACGTTGAGAGAGTCTTCATAATCATTTTGAGTTAGGTGCATCGTATTATTTTCCTCCTGCAATAGGTGTATGTGCTCTGGATTATCAATGTATCCTTCATCTATTTCTTCTTCTACCAGGTTATTCTGATCATTAGTTTGGACAAGAGGATGAATGGGCTACTCACAATTTCTTCTTTCTCTCCTCATGAGTTGAGGATTAAAAGGCCTCCTAAACTAGTTAGGGTTCCTCATCCCTCATTCCCGAGGGACTTTATTAGCATTACCATTCTCCATTTCAAATCTAGACATCTAGTTTTTCAGATTTCTTATTAGTCTAGACATTTCATCCATTCAAGCCTTGTGAGCATCCTTGGCTGGGTTTAGAGGATCACAATCTTCTCTAATATTCTTCTTGTCTGCTTGATAAAAAAATTGCTTCATTTTTCCTAATGTAATCATATTTCCCTCCATGTATATGCATCATCTTGCATTATCAACAAGCTGGGGATTTTATTTCTCTTAATGCCATGGAAAAATATGCATCAAAAACCCCAACATATGTGACCTTGGCTTCTTGTTGCAAAGGCTTTATTTATCTTGGAATCTTGCTGTAAATCTTGTAAAACCCTCTGTTAAAGTCAACAATAGATCGTTTGGTTTCTTCTTGAGGGAGTCAATTTTAGTCAGGTAATACAGGCTGTCCCTCTTCTCCCTCTATTGCTTCATGAATGAAGATTCAACAGTCTACCAATTGTTGATAGAGGCAGTGGGGAGTTATCTAAACCATTTAAAAACATCTCCCTCTAGGGTTTGAATAAAAAACCTCATGAAGACATTGTCATAATCCACAAATAGGTTATCAGTGAAATCCTTGAAGGTCTCTAGGTGTTCTTCAATAGAAAGGGTTGGTTCACCATTATATTTGGGTACCGAGTTCAAGTAATTTTCAGGTAGGTCATGGACATGAGCAGACATATTTAGAGAGTCGAATTGAGCCATGAACCATGGGTTTAAAGGTGGTGGGAGAGGTTGGTTTCCCCTATCTTTTCCTCCTAAATTATCCATGAGGTTCTGCAAGATAATTTTATAGGATTTAAGAAATGGAGGGCTAATAGGGGTTTTCAAAACGAGATTAAAGGAGGAGCTCACTTCTTGACAGAATCCTAAAGGTGAATTCCATAGATCTATTAAGGGTTCAGGGGGTATCTTAGTAGAAGAAATAGAATCAACAGATATATCAACAAGATCTAAATATTCACTACCTACATGAACAACTGAATGAGAAGCTCCCAAATTAGAGTTACCTAGAGGCGAGGATATTTGATCTTCTTTGAGATTTCTCCAGGTCACGAGCTTCTCGGGGTCTGAGTATACTGGAGTACACTCAGGATTTGGATTACTTATGGTATATCTTCTATTAGATTCCATATTTTTTTATTGTGGAGTCACCAAGTGAAATAAATTAACAACCAGGCATATGAAACTCGTTCTCCTCCGAGTATCAGATCTGCAATGTCATATCCTTAGGGAAAAATATATTCAAATTTCGTTCCCCGACAATGGTGCCATTTCAGATTTTATCCCTCGAGATGTTTTAGGCTATAATGGAGCTATGTTGATGCACCCCAGGAGCTAAGAACCATAGTGGATATTAAAACCATGTTGATTTACAACACAAACTATGCAAAAAATTGGGAATTTCTCTCTCTCTCTCTCTCTCTATCTCTCTCTCCTATAAAAATCTTGGCCCTCAAACAATACCAGAACCAATACCAAGAAATTTAATGTGAAGAGGCACACTAGTACATTTGGGTCATTTTACGACAACGTGTTCATAGTAATTTCCACTTTATATTTTCAGGAGAACGACAAACATCAGACCCACTAAAACATCGTTTCACGTGACATTGTTATACCGACGACACAAATATCGTCTCTTGTGTGACGTTTCTAGCAGACACATGTCATCTCTACTTTCACTATCCAATCCCACTATGGAAGTCGCAACCATGAGGCCAGAATGTCTCACCTGAGATGCCACAGGGGACATCGTAAGACAGATGAGGGGCCTAGATCTCCGACATTTACGCCATCACAAAATATTATTCTCTTGAGTCGGACATGCGACATTGCAGACCCACAATGGACATCGCAAGACCGACGAGGGGCCTATATCTCCGACGTTTACTCTATATCCATGATGGGAGGGACATTGCATGGTACGTCGGGAGAGGAATGTCAGCTGCAATAAGGGATGTCGTAAGATCGACGAGGGGCCTATATATCCGACGTTTATGCCACCGCAAAATAGACTCCTATTTAGTCGAACATGCAACATCGTGGACCCACAGTGGACGTTACAAGACCGACGAGGGGCCTATATCTTCGACGTCTACACTATATCAAAGACGAGAGGGACATCCACTGTACGTCGGAAGAGGAACATCGAACTACCGATGAGTGGTCTATATCTCTGACGTTTACGCTATATCAATGACGGGAGGGACGTTGGACAAACAACGACATGTTGGTATTTAAAAATAAAATAAAAAACAAACAAAAGAGAGGATAAGAGGATGGACTTGTATCTACAAGGTGGATGGACTTGTATCTACAAGTAGCACCAAATAATAGTACTAAATCTTGATATCCCTAATGGATCAAGGGAGAGGCAAAGGGTGCTATTGATGGTGAGGACCCCAATATAGGGCATGATTTTGATGATATGTAGTTATTTGTTGTAGCATGATCCTTTTAGGACTCTAGAGGCCAATTAGAGCCTCGATGTTTATGTATTTTGTTGTAGACATGTATTACACATGGCGCTATTTTGTTATATTCACCCTTGCATGGTATATACATGAGAAAACTTCGCATATTTTGGTTCTAATGACTGGGATTTACATTGATGTATATGAATAAAAGAAATTAATCAAAATTTGAAAATTTTATCTGTTTTGGTCCACTAATTTTGTTTCTGGTTTTATTCTTGGCTCTAGTTTTTTGGGATGGACCAGTTTGGTTTTGGTTTTGGTTTTTTGGTCGACAAGTTCAGTGTCGATTCCAGTTCTAACAACATAGATTTCTACCAATAATTATAAATAATTATAAAAAATAAAGTAATAAATTTCAAAATCATAAATTAGCCAACGCTTTCCCTTCTGATTCCATGTGCTCCATCACCAGTGCATCATAAACGTCAAATCCAAGGGAAACACTAAGAAAATCTATTGCAAATGTGATTTTTCAGCTCCAAGTAATTACCAATGCCAAAGGGATGCCTCACACCAACTAAAAATGAATAGAAAATGGTGAAAATGATTTTATTTATGGTTTGCATAGGTTTCAATATAAAGAAGAGGGTAGGTGGACCAACTAGGAAAGGGTGGTAGTGATTAGGTTTTTTTTATTTTTGTCATTGCACAGACCAACACTTTGGGGATGTGTAAATATTCCTCATTCCACGAGGTATGTCCATGTGTCCAAGACAAGAGGAATAAGAACAAGGACTGACCCCCATACATCCCCAACATACCCTGCCAAATTGAGTATGGCCTATATGTACCCAAGATGTGTCCCACGTCTCCAATACATTGTCCCTGTCCAAGACATGTCAATAAGGTGCGAGCACAAGTATCATGTAACACCGTTACGTATACTACTTGTATTCTAAAGAAATATTTAATATTTGACTCTACCAATGTTGAAAATGGTGTAAGTTTCACTTTCATCCTTGGCTGACCTTATATTGTAATCATTACTATATTTCTAGGTTTGGATAAGCCCAACCTTGTACACGTAGACTCAAACCTTATTGGGGAAAGTGCCCTACCTCTTGAGTTGGATATTTATAGACCCACTCTCATTTGTAATTTAACTCAAGTGATTCCTATTAATCTTTTATCAAAGTGATTCTTTGCACTATATCTTGTGAATCTCAACAACCAAACACGACTCTAGAACATCTAACAATAAAGAGAGGATAAGCACACATGAAGAACAATGTATGCATGATTGTTGTCCTTTTAAATTGAACAAGTGTTTGAAGCAAATGTTTTTTGACATTACATTTTATTCCACCCTGTGGATTTCCCCTTCATCATGGCTCATTACTAGTCATGATTCTCAAAACATTGGAGTGATTCACCATTGTAAAACTTTAAAATAAGAAAGTACACCCAATATATTAATTTGTAGAGAGGGAGAAAATAGTTGCATTCAATATTTTCCAGGTAATAAACCATTTTCTAGATGAAAAACAATCTATCCAATCTCTTTGGAAGAAAAGATAAATCAAAAGGTTGAATTACTCTAAAATTACAGTTAAAATGCTCTATATTTAATCAATATTTCTAAATAGTCTATGAAATTGGATATGCATAAGCAAATCTTACCTCCTCAACTAAAGATTTGATTTTGGATGCATTGTTCTTCTTCAGTTGTTTCTTTCTCTCTTCTCTTAGTTCATCTGCAATGATATAAGTTTAATCTCACAAATTATTTAAATTTCTATGTCTCTTGACCTAAAAAATAGCATATTAAAAAAATGCTAGGGTTCAAAATGAAACATAAGTAGTTTCCCTTCAACATATAAACACAAAAACCTTGCAATTAATCACATAGGTGGAAATAATGGAAGATAATCAGTTGGGGAAACGAGAAAGAATTCTGCAAATTTTCTTGTAGTGTTTGATAACCATCGTCTCCTTATAATAACCATCATCTATGTTCGATTGATTCTATCCATTTGCTATAAATTTCCAGATCTGATTTGTGAGTTGTAATTTGTATTATTGTTGTTGTAGATTGTCTAAAGAAGAGAAGAATAAATCCCTCCTTTACTAGTTTTCCCCGAAGTTGGGGTTTCCAGGGTACATCTTGTGTTCTTGTGTTGTTTGACTATTAATTTCCGTTGTGCATGAAATTTACTCAGCTAGTGTAATCATTGTATAGATCATAATTTTTATTTCTGTAGGAAGATTAAATTTTCTTGAAATAATCTATTGTGCTTGGTTACCATATTGCTGGGTTCAAAAAGTTTTACATGGTATCAGAGCAGATTTCTGATTGAACATACATGTCAAAAAAAATTATAGGCAACTAAAAAGGAACTTGATACAACAAATATGTTCAGATATAGTGCATATCTTTCCATATCTAGAGCAGATCACTTCATATCTAGTGCATATCTCTTCAAATCTAGTTCATATCTAGCAGATTTAGTCCAGATCTAGCAGATCTAGTCCAGATATAGTTAGATATAGCAAGCCTTCTTCATTTTCAGATCAGATTTTTAGATTCCCATGGCTACCAGTGTGAGGTATGAGGACAAATTGGAGGGAGCCTCCAACTATCTTCAATGGAAGGTTAGGATTACAACAGTTTTGAAGGAGAAAAAATTGTGGGATCTTGATAACACCACAATTACTCCATCCTCCTCAGATCCAATTGCTTTGGACCTCCATGAGGTGAAAGAAGCTAAAGCACAAAGGATCCTATTGGATGGTGTCAAGGATCACTTGATCTCGCATCTAGTTGAAAAGAAGACAACCAAGGAAATGTGGGATTCCTTGACTAAACTATACCAGAGTGATAACCGAAATAGGAATATGGTGCTAAGGGAAAAATGGCATAGCACGAAGATGTCCAAGGGAGAGGGTGTTACTTCTTATTTGACCAGACTCACACAGATCAGAGACGAGATGGTAGAAGTTGGTGATATTTTTCCAGAGAGTGAATTGGTGTGTATAGCCTTAAATGGTTTTGGCAAATAATGGGATGCATTTGTCAAATGCGTGGTGGGCCGTGAGCATTTGCCTACTTGGGAGAGGCTATGGAATGAATTCATCCAAGAGGAGATTCGGGAAGGGTCTCAGCGTGGTGAGAAGAAGAAGAAATTTGATGATGATGAAAACTTAACGTTAGCCACTAAGAAAGGAAAAAGAAAGAAGGGTTCTATAGATGGAACATATTCAAAACAAGGTGTCAAGAAGAATTTTGACCTTATCAAGGTCAAATGTTATGTGTGTATCGGCTTGGACACTTTTACAGTCAGTGAACAAGAAGAAAGGTAAGGGCAAGGGAAATATGGAAGCTACGACTGATATGGACGCCTTTGTAGCCAAATTTGAGGATGAGTTCTCACTCATCACTTGCATGACAAGCTCATTAGTCACATGGACTTGTACATTGATAGTGTTGCATCATGTCACATGACAGGGGTGCGTGAGTACTTCAATAGGTTGGAGGAGTTCACCTCTGAGATATTTATTACTCTTGGAGATGAGGCTAAGTACAAGGCCTTAGGATAAAGATCAGTCAAGTTCCAGAGGGAGTCAGGTAAAGCCTAGTCCTTTTGTGATGTTTTATATGTTCCGGGACTAATAAAAAATTTGATCTTTGTATATCAGTTGGAAGATAGGGGATATGCGGTGACTTTATGGAAAGGGAAGGTCTACATATATCCAGAGGGATCTAGCATTAGCTTGATCAAAGTCATTGGGGTGCGGAGTAAGAAGCTCTACATGTTACAGTTTGAGCCAACTCATGATTTAGTGAGCACTTGTATGAGCAATGGTCAGGATTTGGGTGAGATATGGCACAAAAGGATGGCACATTTGCATCATAGAGAACTTAAGGTGCTAAGGGAGTCATTGGATGGACTTCCAGTGTTCAGTTCAGATCAGAACAAAGTGTGCAAAGGGTGTGCTTTGGGAAAGTAAGCCAAGACAATTTTTCCTAGCAGTGACAATAGGTCCAAGGGCATATTGGACTTAAGTCATTCAGACTTCTATGGGCCCATGTCAACAATTTCCATTAGAGGGGCTAGTTACTATGTCACCTTCATTGATGACTATTGCAGGAAGACCTGGATATATTATTTGAAGACCAAGGATGAGGTCTTTAGTCGGTTCCAAGAGTTCAAAGCTCTTGTGGAGAACCAGACGGGAAGAAACATTAAGGTGCTCAGATAAGATAATGGAGGAGATTATACCTCGAGTATCTTCAATAATTTTTGCACAGATTCAAGAATTAAGAGAGAGCTGACTATGCCATACAATCCACAACAAAATGGTGTGTCAGAAAGGAATAACATATCTATAGTAGGAGCAACAAAGGATATGCTGCATGATCAATATTTACCCATGTTTCTATGGGTTGAGGCATGCAACATTGCAGTTTATTTGTAGAATAGGAGTCCACACAAAGTCTTGGGGAGGATGATGCATGAGGAGGCGTTCACAGGGAAGAGACCAGAGATTGGTCACTTGTGCATCTTTGGGTGCTTGGTATATTGTCATGTTCCAACAGAGAAGAGAACCAAGATGGAGCCTACTACAGAGAAAGGCATCTTATTTGGTTACAGTGAGACCTCAAAGGTCTATAGGGTCTACATTCCATCACTGAGGAAAATAATGGTGAGACAAGATGTGATATTTGAGGAGGACAGGGCTCTCAGGAAGTCCCGTGGAAAAATGTCAGTAGAAGGACAAGTTCAAATCTTACCTAAGGAGGACGCTACTCAGCTAGGACCCTAGACTTAGAAGGCATGAGTGTGAGAATATTTATAAAGAGTTGGATAGAGAAT
>SNQJ01S0020898.1:0-24457 GCA_010110895.2 Picea sitchensis
GTCTCAATTCAGTAGGGTTGATCCTAAGGAAAAATAAACCAAAAAATGGATAATGAAAAATGCATGGAGGGAAAAATATAACCTATATGCCAGTTTTGGGATCATTTCCTATCATAATGAATCAACATACAAAAATGTGAAAGAAAGATGTCTCCAAAGTCCTGTATATATGACCAAAAACACTCACCCATAAGTTAATAAATATGATATATAAACCTCTGAAAAAAACTTGTGTTATGGAATAAAAAACTTGAAAACTCTAAAAGTACAATATGATATAAAGAAATGCATAGCCTGGTGACTTATGCATAGTACTTCTTCAGACAGATCCCATTGCTAAGCTCAGGCAAAGGGTTTCTTTGGAAATTAACTTGTAGAGTTTCTGGTTTGGGAAGAAAGGACAATCTGTGATGCATATCTTCCCATGGTCTACCGTCCAAAATAATTTCTTCAAGGATAGCCTCATCCAAAGGAAAATAAACATCCAAAAAATCATGTAAACTGGGTGTTAGAACACATGTAATTTTGAGATTTTGAGCTTTAGATTTTGCCTCTTAGAAATTAAAAAAAAATACCCAAAAAAGAAAAAAAATTAGAAAGTTTCCTTTTAAATTTAAAATAAATCCAATAGTTTTTATGTATCAATAAGGCACTTACAATATCTATCGTCGATGAGTTACTCTGATTTGATCAAACGGTCCTGATGATCTCTGAAGTTTAGAAGTTGCCTAAGTTTTAAAATAAAATCTCGAACGGTCTCTTCATACCTCCATGCTTCGGGTATTCCAACAAGTCTAAACAACAAAAACCCCAAAACTTCGAAGTCCCGAAGATAGCCACTCATGATAATTCCAAAAGAACTTACGAACATGTCATGGGACATGTGTCTTTTAAATTCTTTTCTTGGGTTGACACATGGCACTTATTTTTGACATTTACACCGGATGATTCACACGTTTTCAAGTGACACATGGAACCTCTCTTTTATTGACACATCATTAATAATGATGCCATCTCTGCCATGTCACTCTGGAAGATTTCCCTGCAGGGGTTTTAACAAATACTGAGTTCACAAACCATCGAAGTATCGAAGCGTCAAAGTAATTACAAAAGTAAAAAGATTTTTAAAGGATTAATAAAACATTTAATGACTTAATCATGATTACATATTAATTAAGAACTCTGCAGTTTGGATTTCGGGAGATTTCCATCTTGTCACATCCAAAATTTATGAAAGTTGAACCAACGAAGTATTAATGAAATTTATGATTGATTAAGGTCAATGATTTCAAATAAAGATTGTGAATCACTAGGTAATAAAATCCATTAAGTGTTTAATAAATTCTTCGTTAGTAGATCTATATGAAGATCGATTGACTTTTTGAATAAAGCACTTATAATTTCAAAATCATTTCACCATTTGCAATTAGCAATTTTTTATTCAGTGTAGAGCTTACAGACTTCTCTTGTTACAGGTAAGTTAATTCTATTTCCCTGAAGATTATGGCGCCACGAAAAGCTACAAAGAATCTTGATGCATCAGGTGATGATTCCAATCCGAATGCAAATGTTCTATCAAACACAACTCCGCGAGTTACAGATGCCATTAAGTCTTGGAAGCAGGTTTTCGATATTTTAGAGCATGAGATTATTAACTTTCCAGGCGACTTTGTTGAGGAAGATGATGATTCCTTCTCGTCCAAGCTTAAATTTTTAGCACAGTTAGAACTACATAAGATTGTTGCATGACCCTGAATTATACCCTACAATGATATGATAAGTTGGGCTTTGGAACATGTCGACATCCAAACCAAAAGCATCATCAGCCACCAGAAGACTGTCGTCGAATCTTTCCGACCAAAAAATCTACAAGTAATGTATAAACTTTCCCCTACCCCTAAATACACTTACAATGTCACATTTCTTCTAGATTTTGAGAGAAGAGAATGCACTTAATACATTAGAAATGGTCATGATGTAATCAAGAATTGGTGGGAACATCCAGAAAACTTAAGGACCGATGCCATGGTATGTATGCCACAATGTCCTTAGATGCTCATATGTTATATATAGCCATGATGCTTTTTCATCTGTTTGGGAAGAAGAACCCTACACATTTCTCAGTTAAGTGGGTAGCCATAATGAATGAAGTATCCGAGGGTTATACCTTCAATTGGGATAAAATTCTATCTGATAATTTGGCCAAGGAAATTGTTGAGTATCAATCAACTCCTTTTTACATGTCATCATATATTATGGATGCCATTTTTTTCATGATCCCATTCCTCCTGATGAATTGGAGTTGGACCCCGACCAATTCTTAGCCAATACATTTCTATCACTCCAAATTACGGGAGAAAAATTCCAAAGATTTTATGAAATCTGTCACTGTGTGGTGGTACTTGTTCACATAGCTATCTATGGCCACCCTCAACCCAAAATTTTGGAAACGATTATGGGGAATTTAGGAAAACTTGTAGACTGTTTAATTGAGGATAATTTATCCTACATTAGAGTGTTTGGTTGTTATGTTCCTCCTCATGCCCTCCCATAGTTTTTACTTGATAGTATGGTATGCAGATAAGTGGCATACCAAACAGTAGAAGGAGGTATCAACAAGGAGTTGAAAGTAGCTCAGCAAAAGGTTTGACCAACTTTTCCCATTCAAGTTGGTAAGTTCACATTATTAGATTTTGTTCATTATAAAGTCGAGGCCGCAACCATGGAAGATGTCAAATTAGTTGACATTGAATTTAAGAAGCATGATACACATAAGATAGTGGAAAATAATTTGGCTCAATTTAACATGAAGAGATACATCCATGAGAGTTATCCTTATGACAAGATGTTCATGGGAATTATATCTTATGAGGAAGTTCAAAGAAGATTCCAGACTCTACCTCATCTTTCAAAATCGTAGATGAAACAGTTTTCCCAAGATATCGCAAGGAGAGTCAAAACCCTTGCCTTATTCATAGGAAGATAAACCCACAGGATCTGAGCCAAGTTGGTCCACTAAGAACACAGTTGAAGAAGTCCTAAAAAGTCCAAAAAAGTTGTTTCAAGAAATAAAAACATCACTGTCAGGACTGAATTATCCACAAGTATTATCTCGGTTCGAATCTTTCATGAATCTGGAATAAGTTGTTCCTCATTCAACACAAACCACTTCTGCTAACACCCCAAATACAACATGACATGAACATTCCACAAGAATCATGTCTCCTATCACATCATTAACCCCTTTACAGACCAACTTTGGAAATCCTAGTTCTGAACTCACTTATGTAAGTTACCTTACTCCTATCTTACCTGAAGATATGACTCCCTCGAGTTTCTTTTTCAGCAAGAAACAAAAGGCTATTGTAAAAACAGAATCTCACCAAAAGGATGGAGTAGTCACCAAAAGGAAAAGACTGGCGTATGATGGGAAAGACCAAGATGATCCTAAGTTTGCAAAGGAAGTTGCAGATTCACTAGGGGATTTTGCCACTGCCAATCAATGGTCAGTGGACAATTTAACCGAACAACTGCAACAAAAATTCATGTTGGTAGAGCAATTGTAGAATGAGATACATAGTACAAAAAAACTGTTAGAAGTAGGATGAACCAGAACATTGAACAAATCCAGGCTAGTTATCAACATCAAATGAAGTAGTTACATGATAACCTCGAGTTGATCTACCAATGTTCATAGAACAACAAAGGTTTGATCACCCAGCATGAAAATTTGATTGAGAAGTTGCAGACCAAATTGAACCTGAAAAAGAACACAACAACATATATTATTGCCTTCAAAACATAAGCATCATCAATCAATGAGAAGCTAGAAGTTTCCCAACAAGAGCTCTATGAAAAAGTAGATGCTATTCAAAAATTCTATCAGGCAGTAGACCTTTCTCTAAAAAGTGTTTATGTCAAGGAAAAAGAGGCATGTGCAGCCAGGTACAAGTTTCAGGAAGTTATCATATGGAAGCAGAGAGCTAATATCCCTGGTATTTCCCCCCTCTCACATTCTGAATAAGTAAAAGGCGAAATGGCCCTAAAATCCTGGGAAACAAATTTGGAAGAAGGAAAGAAACTTACTAGAGATGCAAAAGAGGCTTGTATGAAGGCATTATCTTCAATAAATAAAAATTTGATTGAATTTGAAGGAAATAATATCTCAGAGGCATTGGGGTAGATTGAAATAGAAATGAACCAACAAAGCTCCAAAAAGAACAAGGAAAATACTCATGCGGCCATCCAACATATGAGCCATATTGATTTACTTAAAATCAATGAATTGTTGGTTAATCCAATTTCAAAATATTAGGTTACAGTCCAAGAAGTGAACAAGATCTAGAAGAATATGCCACAAATAAAGAAGAAGATGTTCGCCTTTGAATTGAATGAAAGGGTTGAGCCTTCAAGATTAGTGATAGCATTGATGGACATGTGAACCCAATGCAATGAACAGATAAAAGCGAGTGTATTTGGGAGAAAATGAAAGAACATACACAATGTCCACTTCCTCCACCCACTCTACCTTTCACCCTCCAACCTGTCACACTCTACATGTCACTTACCCCGTCTATCCCTACCACCTACATTCTCACATCCACTCATCCCACCTCCTTATTGACACTCGTCCCCACATCATCCTATTCGTAAACAATTACTCTTCCCCATAACTGTTGGCCATCCCATGACGAGCCAACGCTGAGGTACCTGTTCAATTACCATGCCCATTTCTTCAACTACAATTCTCTATCCCAGGGATAGATGGAAACAAAATCAAATGGCAAAGACAATGAGCCAATGATTGTGGTGACCTTAATGGAAATGTGTGCACAGTTTAAAGAACAAAGGAAAACAAGTGCATCTGCAAGAAAATGAAGGGACAAATGAAGCACCAACACATCTCAACACTATCTGCAAGTTGTTATTTCATTCGGATTGTATTCTATTTTTAGGCATATATTGTAGGAAGTCCAGCGGTTTTTAGTTGAGACAATTTTTTTATAAATATATAGGTTTTAGATATATTTGAGGATGCTTCTTGCCGAATGTAAAAGAGAAACTTTTTGAATATTAATACAAGTGCAGACAAATATTCTAAGTTTTGTTCAATTTGAGTTATGTGTTTACTCTGTGTTTCCATTTCTTTGAATTTCTTTCTATAGTTATTGAAGAGTGAATGATTACAATTTAGTACTACATCTACTGTGATAATAATATATCAGAAGTTCATTCAGAAAGAACATTTCCTCTGTTATTACTGTGAGTAAAACAAGACCTGTGATTTGTGTGAGCTACTGCATTTTTATCTCTTTTCAAAGGTGCATCTTCTACTTTTCCTCTACTACAAAAAAGGTGAGACTTATATGTAATTCATACCTGACTTTGTTTTAACAGTTTTGTAAATCATTTCTACATCATTTGACAATATAATTGTGACTTAGATAACGAGATATAGCCTCTGTACTGTCTTATCATTAATTTCATTTAAAGACTATTTCTCAGAAAAATGAAGGTAGAAAAATCACTCATAAAAACATTTCATTTAAAACCTTTGATGCCTAACATTATTCTTTGAGCCTTAGAATCAATCTCAGGAAAAACATATTTTTGGTGTCGTTGCCAAGGACGGAGAAACGAAATCATTTTTCCCCAGGGAGAACAACAAAGTTAAATTTTGATATTTGATGGTGAACAAAGTTTGAATACGTGAAAAGGTTCATTTTTCCCTTGGTGACTCCATTATAGGAAAAGATGGCCTTCAGTTGAAAGAATACCAGGAAAAAGCCAGACAAAAAGTAGAATATGCCAGTTTCGGATTCCAAAAAATTGTTGAAACCGAAAGGATATCTTAGACAAACTTTTTCATCAACAGGTAAGGTCCACCAACCTAGATTTATGCAAGTTAACGTTAATATTACCACTGAAGAACTAAGTCCTAAAGAAAAATTTAAACAATTTTGTTATGCAGAAACATTAACAAGTAAGTTTGAAGTTAAACTATAAACTCCAGAAGTAATTATTCTTGACATAAAATTTGAGATTCACCAGACCATCCCTATTTCATTAACATATACTTTTACCAGTGAAAATAAAGAATTCATTTCAATCCCTACTATCATTAGTACACAACCGATTATTTCTCTTCTTGAAGTAAAAGTTTTTGTTCCCAAAAAGCCTGTAGGTTGTTTTTTATACTTAGATTCATCACCCACTACTTCTCCTACATATACATCTGGTAGATATGAGAAACCAAGCTCAAGTTTTCCTTTCCCCCCCCATTTATATATTCCATCTCCTCACGATCATTTTCATGAACTTCATTCACACCATCCTGAAGTAGTCAAAAGATCAGTAGATTAGTCTTTTGAGTTTTTGATAATATCCTTTTTTGTCCTTGAAATCCATCTCCTAGACTTTCAATGGCCAGTGTTCGAGGTGTCATAGGTGCAGGGGCTGGTGGAAAAGATAAACCCCCTAGGATATTTTCCAAGGTCGCTGCTAGATACAATACCTTAGTTCTTCCTGTTGTCCTGCATGATTTACCTGAAAATTACATGAAGATCCTCCCTAAATTCATGGGAGAAGGGGATTTAACAACAACAGAACATATAACCTTTTTCGATCAATTTTCTGATATTCTTGGTGTTGAGCACGTGGATGTTTACACGAGACTGTTAGTACAAACATTTGAAGGATAGGTAAGAACTTGGTTCATAGGACTTCTAGTAGGTTCTATACCATCATATAATGATCTAGAAACTACCTTCATAAGCCAATGGGGTGAGAAAAAAGATCATCTTTATTACTTAAACGAATTTGGATGCTTGAGAAAGAAGACATCGAAATCAGTCCTAGAGTTCATTCAAAGATTTAATAAGCTTTATCACAAAATACTGGCTAGATTTAAACCTTCCCAACTGGCTACAAAAGTCACTTTTGCAGGAGATTTTTATTTTTATTTCGCTCTACTTTTGAGAGAAAAAAGATCCACTACTTTAGCAGGGATGCAAGACAATGCTATAGAGATTGAATCGAATATGATGGCATCCTAGAAGTTGAAAGCTAAAGTTGAGATGGGAACGCGGGAACCCCGAAGTTTCAAAGAACATGCAGGGCCCTCTCGATCTGGAAAATATGTAGAGGAAAAAATGGATGAGATGGCTAAAATTATTAAAGACCTATCGAAAAAAAATTCCAGGATGGAAATGGAACAAGCCAAACCTGATCCATATGTTAGAAATAAATTTAGGCAGAATCCTAATCCTCAGATACAAAAAAGAAAAATAAAAAATGAGGAACAAAAGATTAAAGATCCTTTTAAAACTGAGAATTTCATACAGAGAGATGAGGTGCAAGATTATTATGAATTAGATGAAGATCTAAACAAAATCAACGATGATGATCTTGAGACTCACCTAACCAAACAGGATTATGATAAATCCTTGGATCTAGAATCTATGTTTAATGATGATGAAAATATCAATAATTTGGGAGACTCTACATACAAAGGTCTCCCTGATTCAATAATGTCTGAGCTTCAACATAAATATGATTTGAGGCCAAGAGAAAAAACTTCTACAAATATTCCACAAAAACATATTTTATCACAAAATAAAGAAAATGAAGCAGTAGTCACAAAACCATCAACTGAAACGCAAGCTGCCCGAATAAAGCAAGTTGAAACACAAGCAGTACAGACTAAGAAGCCAAAAAATACAGAAGCTGAAATTCAGACCAGGGAAATTGAAAGAACAATTGGGACTTTCAATTTAGAGAATGAACTTAATAAAGTTAAAATTCCAATGCCTCTGGTTGAACTTGCTAGAAACCCAATCTATAAAAAACAAATCACTAAAGCAATAAATTTTTCTGATGATGAATGGCAAGATGATGTTATCAATTTGCAGGATGAGAAACCTACAATCATGTTCGGACCACACATTGAAAATATTAAGGATTCTATTGCTCCTTTCTATATTACATTGACTGTGCATGATCATTTACTTCACAATTACATGTTAGAATTGGGATTTTTGCATAATTTAATGCCTAAGATTATCATGGAAAAATTGGGCATTGAAATTACTAGACCTTATCAAGATTTATACTCGTTTGATTCTAGAAAGGTTAAGTGTCTGGGTATGATTAAAGATTTAGTTGTAAATCATGCTCAGGTTCTTGTTAGAAGTATTCTTATGGATTTAGTTGTTTTTTATGTTCTTTACAAGTATGGAATGCTTCTATCCAGATATTTGGGTGCCAAGCCAAGAGGATTGGTTCAGCTAGACATGACCTATGCTACAATTCCAATTTTTGGCGGACAATTTACTCGACTGTACAAAAACACTAGACTGGAATATAATGTTGTTGGCACAGAGGTAGACCCAGGGTTCAATGCTTCAACAACGTACCAACAAAACCCTAACTACCGACCCTTTCGGCAACACCCGCGAAGCAGTCGAAGTGTCACCTGAGGTAGAGGTAGGGAGGGTTATAGGACTCGGGTGTCTGTAACCAAGATGGGACACATATATGTGATTATAACACTTCTACAGAGTACTTAGGAACAACATGCATCAATCATTATCCTTATTCACATCACAGATCTAACCCTAAGTACAAATCAACGCAGTAACAATGATAACATACACTTCGCACTTAGAAACATAAATTAGATATAACATATTCAACATAAATAAAGCACTAAGAATTCATAGATCTATCTATCATATTCAATGATCAATGCACAAAGAAGATTCACAACATAAACATCATAACACAAAGAAAACCATCAACACAAGATATACGTGGTTCACCCCAGTGTGGGGCTACGCCCACCAACTGCTTCTTCTTCTTTATTAGGCTTCAATATATTACATCCATTTGCTCCTATGCACTAAGCCACAGAGCCAAGCTTCACACCAAACAGGTGATCTGTGCATTGTGCTCCAGATCCACCTTCCCAAAATTA
Source organism: Picea sitchensis (assembly GCA_010110895.2). Classification (NCBI taxonomy): domain Eukaryota; kingdom Viridiplantae; phylum Streptophyta; class Pinopsida; order Pinales; family Pinaceae; genus Picea; species Picea sitchensis. The sequence continues at coordinate 8,975 of SNQJ01S0020898.1, forward strand.
GGTCAAGGCACAGAGCATACTCCTCTACTAAGAACAGAGCCTTACATACACAGTCTGTTGCACTAAGCAACCCAAAAATACTTGGCTCTTGTACTTAGCTACTTACACCCCCTTTTTCTACATTGCATTCCTTGTCATTTATACTTTTATATTTACAAAAAGGCCTAATCATGGGTAACCTCATGAGCCAAAATCCCGTAACCCATTACATAAACCCTAATGAACCCCTTGTTGGGTCCACAAAACAAGTGAGATCCCCTGATCTCATCGCCACCTAGGCGCTCCATCTTGAACCAGCCTGTCGAAGTCCAAAAGTGGTCAAACCTGACCAATGTTTCCTCAAAACTTGTTCGAGGATCAACAGGACCCCAACACTCACCTGTGACTTGTCCCGCGTCACTTAGATCTGGGAAACATTGCTTCAAAGGCCTCAAGCTTAGCTCGAGCTACCTTGACCTACTGCTTCACCTGAGCCTCCTATTCAGCGAACTCCTAGATCAATTTCTCTATAACAGACCCTTCCAGGCATTGTTCCACTGTCACAACCACTTGCTCTAGTTGCGAGCATTGTCCTTCGATCTCTTCAAACACCGTGCAGGCTTCCTCCTACACTAGTTGTAGCCTCTGTGTGACTTCCATCACTCTTCCATGGATGACAATAATCTGTTGTTGGGACATGTGTTGTTCTTGTGATCTCTTCATTATCTCGATTGCAGTGAGTGACTTCATTTGCACTTGACCTATCAGTGCCTTCTGTTGTGCCTCCTGTAGCTGCGCTTCCAACTTTCTAAGCTCTAGATATTTCGTAAGACATTTGTAGGTCTGTGCACTTCTGTCGCTTAGCTACTTGCATTCTGAGGTGAGGATTCAGATCCTTTCCACTGTGTTCTTAGTGGCTTCCTCCCTCTGGTCGCTCACTTCCTGCGGAGTGCTTGGTACTTCTTGGATCTCCAACTCCATTACCTATGCTTGAAGATGTTGGATATCCTCAACGAGCTTCGTCACTTGAACTTCGACTGCCTCATGTTCTTCCTACGGGCGAGCTAGGTCTACTTTCTTTTAAGGCGCTATCCTCCTCATCAGTCTCTATGTTTTGAACTTCCTCATTTTTCTTGTTCTTTTTCGCACTTGTCTATCCTACATGCTTGAATCGGGTGACTAAGGGTCTTCCTATGATGTCAGTGTCGGAGAGTTTTGCATCATCAATCGGTACAAGGAACTTTTTCAACCACTCCTTCATGATCTGTTCCATGTCTTTGTTGGTTAGCTTGTAATAGGACTGTAATTATTCCTTGCTCTCATCCCTGCTCGTAGTGATATAAATAAAGTGTGGATCTGCACAGAACTTAGCTAGTGGTCTGTATTGGTGCAGAGTGCATGGTAAAGACTCGATGGAAACCTTTAGTTGTTTATAGTAGGCATGGAACACTGCGTTCAAATGACACTTATTTGACATATCATTTGTATACCATAAAGTGGAAAATGTAGTTGTTAATGTATCTAATGGTTCAATCTCCTGGAAAGCTACTCCCTCAGGCATTTTCCAAGTGAAAAATGCGATCATCACAAGAAACCAGCTAAAATGGAACTTGTATCCTTGATCCTGTGCTTCGCGACAATATTTCTCGAGCTCGTTGAAGAGGTGGCTCACCCAATTCATTTGCATTTCCTCAACACATTTTCCTGTGAGGTCCACAACGAACCCGATGACCTGTGTGGGGTGGTTCTTTCTGACGATCTTGCTAGCTATGAGTTGGAAAGTGAGGCACACTGTGCCATCCTGGATAGAGGCTACCTTGTAGCCTCGCTTTCCCTTATCAACTTTTCCCTATGCCTTGTTTATGCATTGTGTCAGGGAGCGATATGAAGTCTTCCTTGGGTAGAACTGCTGATGGTTGGGTCCCTGCATCCTTAGTCATGTGATCAGGTTGATCAACGTCGGATCCACAGTAATGTTCCTGTCGAGACATAGGTATCCTCCATGATAGCACGACAAGAGGAGTTTAACGCAAGTGTTAACCTCTTGATGTCAGCCAAAATCATGGATCTTCATCATGTTGAGTATCATGGAATGCACGAGCTACTTTATCCAAGGCTAGGAGACTATGAGAGGCTTCTTCCCAGTCATCTTCATCAGGTATTTGTGAGGTGTGAGCATCACATAGTTATTTTTGTCACCAAGGTTGAAATCGTTGTTCTTTAAAGATGGGACCTGTCCCAACTAGCTTCCTACTATGTGTATCCCCTTCGGGATGTACGCGATGATCAACGTGTACTCAAAGTCATGTGGAATGCTATCGTGGTTAACTGTGCCAGCCAAAGGAAGGATACAATCTGGTAAGACCGACAGGATCTGCTTCGCATTAGCCAGATCATCACGGTGCTTACTTTGATTTTCAGTCACGGGGTTGAAACAGCCCGAGAAATGTCCAGTCGAGGGGGAAGCCTACAGTCCCCTAGTTGATGATGCTTTTATTCCTTTAGACATATATTTACCAACCATAAACCTCTCCAAAAATTCTTCAACGGATTTCTCTAGCTCGGTGTGCTCAACTGACATTCTCATTGTTAATAAATAAGTCGGGGTAGGTGAATAGATAGCGGGGTAAACAACAGATGGTGAGGTCTGATAGCATAGATCGACACACACAATCACTTTGTTTCTTGTCTCAGATAATCATGGGTAGAAAAAAGTGGTCCCGACGCAGCGTCCGACGGGTTAAATAAGTGAGCATCATAATGGATTCCTCCAACAGGTATGACTTCTTTCATCAATTTGAATTCGTCCGTTATGGCACAGTCTCAACGTCCCAAGAACAGTCTATTCTCCCATAAATGCATTTCCTAGCCATTCAGAGTGTCATTCTAACGATCCGGGCGCCTCCAATGGTCATATAGCTTCGTTGAGGTGAAGTCCCATTCTGCGCAGTTCTGCTGTTCTGGCGAGGTTCAGAGCTTGCAAGCCTGCCTCTTGTGAGTCTTCTCTATCACTTCCTGTATCGTTTCTAACTTGGCTTTCTTCTTACTGAGCTTCCTTGACTTCTTTCCTGTGATCCGAGTCTCTGGATTCCTCTTTCCATTCTTATTCTTATCTTCTCTTAGCATAGTAGCTTCGTGTTACTAATGTGCTCTTGAGGGATTCAAAGGTAATACCTCTTCTCTTATTAACTCCATGGTGGGTATATTTATTTCTTGCATGGGTAGGTCCTTCAAACCTTCTTGCGCTCTTTCAACCTCGACAACTAATTCTCTTGCCTTCTGTTGCTTTGACTCAACTTCTCGTTCTTCTATCAGTCCTTCAAATCCCTTAGTTCTTTCTTTTTCTTTTTTGTAGATTCTTCCTTTTCTTTCCTTATGGTCTAATCCTTCTCGATCCAAGTCGTTCCTAACAAAAGTGGAAAATGGGCATTGTTCTCAACAAACCTAATAACTTCAAATTCTTCGTGAGTTGATGTTCCATGGATGATAATAGGTAAATTAGTAACACTTCCACATAGGGTTATCATCTTTCCTTTGAACAAGCCTATCCTTCCAAATGAAGGTACCATAGTAAGCTTCTCGAAAATTTCCCAAGCGATTTATGTCATAATATTCACTTGTGTTTCTTCATCCAAGACACAATCTATGTCAAACTCTCCTATTCTTGTACTTATGCATTGTTTTTCTTTCAATATCTCTGGTAAACTAATATCCTTGTGATCATTCACTACTTATTTCAACTGTTCTAATGTAGTATGAACTTCCTTAGATCCTTTCTCTTTCTGATCTTATAACATTCTCTTATTCTCTTGACTCATGTTCATTTTTTCTACTTTGGAAATCATCCTTGGGCAATCCTCAACTTCATGACCAATAATTTTACAACAAAGACAAATAAAACCTACACCAGGGCATTTCTTAGCAAGATGTCCTGGACTTCTATAGTTATAACATAGTGTCAATCCTCTTTTTCTCTTGTATGTTCCCCAACTTCTTATGTACTGCGCACTAGCATCACAGTGTTGGACCTGCAATCTACAAAAATTCTTTCTAGGTTCCTGCATCCAATTATTTGTCCAAAATTTTTGTCTATGCATAGGAATAAGATAGCTTTCTCTATTTCTATCAAATTTATTCAGATCAACTCTTTGTTCTAACTATTGCCTAGCTTTCAGACTAGGAAAAAATCTATCAGACATACCTAGATTCATGCTTTCAAAATAAAAATTTCCACTTATCTTTTTCTTATCAAAGCACAAATCTTTAGCTCTTTCAAGATCTTACCTCTTTTCTTTAGATCGGGTTTTCTTTCTTATCATGGAGCTCCGCAAGTCAAGTAGAATAATGCACACAACAACAACATATCTACGCACAAAGCTTCTCTTTTCTTTACTTCAGTTCCCAACAATCATAGTTTCATGTCCTGGCAACATAACCATTTGTTGGCCCAGGGGAAGACCCAGGGTTCAACACTTCAACAACGCACCAACAAAACCCTAAGTACCGACCCTTTCGACAACCCCTGCGAAGCAGGAAAAGTCTCACTCAAGGTAGAGGTAGGGGGGGTTATAGGACTCAGGTGTTTGTAACCAAGCTAGGACACATATTTGTGATTATAAGACTTCTACAGATTACTTAGGAAAAACATGCATCAATCCATTAGTCTTATTCACATCGCATATCTAACCCTAAGTACAGATTAACGCAGTAACAATGATAACATACACTTCGCACTTAGCAACATAAATTAGATCTAACATATTCAACATAAATAAAGCACTAAGCATTCATAGATCTATCTATCATATTCAATGATCAATGCACAAAGTGGATTCACAACATAAACATCATAGCACAAATAAAACCATCAACAAAGGATACACGTGGTTCACCCCAGTGCAGGGCTACGTCCACAAACTACTTCTTCTTCTTTATTAGGCTTCAATATCTTACATTCATATGCTCATGTGCACTAAGCCATAGAGACAGGATTTGCACCGGACAGGTGATCTACGCACTATGCACCAAATCCACCTTCCCAAAATTAGGTCAAGGAACAAAGCCAACTCCTCTACTAAGAACATAGCCTTACATACACAATCTGTTGCACTAAGCAACCCAAAACTACTTACCTCTTTCACTTAGGTACTTACACCCCCTTTTTCTACATTACATTCCTTCTTGTTTATACTGTTACAATTACAAAAAGGCCTAATCATGGGTAACCCCATGGGCCGATATCCCGTAACCCATTACATAAACCCTAATGAACCCCTTGTTGGGTCCACGAAAAAAGTGAGATCCCACAATCTCAGCTCCGCCTGGGTGCTCCATCTTCGACCAGCCTGTCGAAGTCAAAAAGTGGTCAAACCTGACCAATGTTTCCTTAAAACTTGGCCGAGGTCCAACAACTGTAAGCGACCCTCAAAACCCCAATAACTGCCCAGTCTATGTTGTTGATCAAGATTTAGGCAATTGCATATTATCCATAGATGACGATTTTGAAGAATGTATAGAATAAGAAAATAAAAAAATAGGAATTTCAAAGAAAAATATAAATGTTAGAGAAGGGATGAGTAAAATTTTCTTCGATGGTGCTTCATCTTGTGAAGGAGCAGGAGCTAGAGTTTTATTTGTGGGACCAGGTGATGAGTATGTTATTCCTTTCTATTATAGATTACAATGGGATGATGATTATACCAATAATGTCTGTGAATATGAAGCTTTAGTTTTAGGATTAGAAGCTGCAAGAAAATTAAAAAATGAACATTTGATAGTTTATGGTGATGTTGAGCTCATTGTAAAATAAATAAAACAACAATATCAAGCTAAGAATCCGAGATTGAGATCATATAGAAATTGTGCCTGGGATCTAATATAGAATTTCTTCTCATCTTTTAATATTCACTCTATTCCTAGAATGCAAAATCAACAAGTTGATTCTTTGGCCAAAGCTTCTCTGACTTTCATACCACCTACTGTTTTGAAGCTAAAATATCATATTGAGATGAGGCATATACCTTCAATTCCAAACAATGTTCAAAATTGGAAAGTATTTGAAGATGATGAACAAATCAAGCAGTTCCTGGGAATGGTAGATGAGTTTTCTAAGACCCACATAGATCAATAAAATCATAATGATCCTGCTTGGATTATGTAGGAAGGAGAGAACCCAGAGAAGTTCCAAGAATTTTTTTTAAATAACCGCATGCTCTTACTTAAAAACAATAAAATTCCTAGATTTCTGATCTCTCTAGAAAGGTTGTTTGACCAAGATGGTTTACCTTTAAAGTCTAATTTGTGACCTCTACCCAAAGAAGTTGAAGATTGTAATGTAGGAACTAATGAAAATCCCAAAATGGTCAAAATATCAAAATATCTTCCAGCACAAATAAAGAGTAAATATATTGAGTTACTTAAACAGTATAAAGATTTTTTTGCATAGTCTTATGATGATTTAAAAACTTATGATTCTTCTGTTGATTGATGGTTTCTCAGGATATAATCATATTTTTGTTCATGAAGATGATAGAGAAAAGATTGCAGTTACTACTCCATGGGGAACTTTTGTGTATGATAAAATGCCTTTTGGTTTAATGAATACAGGAGCAAATTTGTAAAGCGAAATGGATATCACATTTGTCAGTGAGAGAGATAAGTTTGTTGTTATTTATCTAGATGATCTGACAGTTTTTTCAAATTCTGATGCAGAATATTTGGTGCATCTCAGACAAAGTTTTGAAAAATGCAGAAAATTTGGTTTGTCTCTTAACCCCAAAAAATCACACCTTTCTATGCAAGAAGGTAAAATTTTAGGTCATATAGTTTCAAAAGATGGAATTAAGGTTGATCCTAAATGATTTGAGGCTATTGACCTGATTAATATTCCTAGAAATAGAAAAGATATTCAATCTTTTTTAGGTAAGATCAATTTTTTGAGGAGATTTATTCCTAAATTTGCTGAAATAATCAAATTGATTACAGATATGCTAAAAAAGGAAAGAGAAGTAAAATGGACTGCATAAGCCAAAACATATTTTGAGTGTGTTAAGAAATCTATAGGAGAAGAACCAGGTTTGGTAAGTCAGGACTATACAAAAGAATTCTTAATATTATCCTTTGCTTCTGAACAGACTGTTGCAGTAGTGCTCCTTCAAAAGAACGAAGAAGGATTCAAACAACCAATAGCCTTTTTCAGCAAAATCCTCAGGGATGTAGAGCTAAGATATGATATTCTTCAAAAACAAGATTATGCAATGGTAAAGGCTCTCAAGGATTTCAAAACATATATCTTTCACTCCAAAATAATCACTTATGTACCAACAAATGAAATTAAAGATATCTTGGTAGATGGTTGAATAAAATTCAAGAGTTTGATTTTGAAGTGAAACCAACCAAACTAGTGAAAGGTCAAGGTCTGGCAAGGATGTTAGCCTAATAAAATTTCATAGCGCTTGGAATAAATAACTTCGAATCACATGATTCTCTTCTAGATACAGAGGAAATTGACGATCAAGCACCTATAATTTAGATTGAATATAAGTTTTCTTCCTCTTCCTGGTACCGTGATATTGTTACGTACCTCCTTACACTTCAGTGCCCAAATGACATGACTCCTTATAAAGAAATAAATTTGAAGCTACATGCAATTAAGTATTGCATTGTTGATGGAAATCTATAATGAAAAGACCCTCTGGGTTTCCTTTTATGTCATCTGATAGAATCTGAAACAGAAGGTGTCATTAACGAATTTCGTGAAAGAGTATGTGGAGGAAATCATGTCTGGAGAGAAACAACTTACAAATTTTAAGGGCATGATATTATTGGCCAAAATTATTTACTGATGTAAATGCAAGGGTCATAGCTTGCAATTCATGCCAACTATTTGCTGGTAAGCAAAATCTTCCTGCCTTACCTTTAATTCCAGTAAACGTTGAAGCTCCTTTCCATAAATGGGGATTAGACTTCATTGGAGAAATTCATCCACAAACGAGAGATCAACATAGATGGATTATAACTGCTACAGACTATTTTACGAAATGGGTTGAAGCCATTCCAACTCAAAATGCTACAGATTCAATAGTGATAAATGTTTTGGAAGAAAACATCCTAGCAAGATTTGGTTGTCCTAGGAAAATAGTTACTGATAATGCTCAGCCTTTTAAATCTATGGCAATGATCGATTTTTGTCATAAATACAATATTATTTTAGGTCATTCTACAAGATTTTGATGACTATAATCAAGAAATTTTTATCAGAAATTAAAAAATCTTGGCATATACACTTAAAATATGCCTTATGGGCAAACCGAATTGGCACCAAGAAATCTATAGGTATGTCTCCTTTCCAATTAGTTTATGGTACTGATGTTATCCTTCCTATTAATCTTGATTTTCCTGTGATGAAACTCTAGCAGGATGCGAATGAAGAGTCAAATGATGTTACAAGAAGAATAAATCAAATCATCGAAGTTAAACAAAATAGAGTAGAAGTGGATGATAAGATCCAAAAATACCAGGATAATATGAAATCCCTTTTTGATAAAAAAAAAGCTAAAGACAGGGAGTTTCTTCCTGGCGATTTAGTTTTAAAATGGGAAGCTAGAAAGGAATATGCAGGGAAACATGGCAAATTCGATCATCTTTGGTTCAGACCATTCAAAATTGCGGCTGCTGAAGGAAAAGACTCATTCTCACTGGAAAACCTTACTGGTGAAATTCTTGATGCTCCTATCACTGGGCATTATTTAAAACATTTCATGCAATAGTTACATTCTAGATTTCCATTGTATATATCAGATTGTATTGACATTAGAAATTTTAATTTTCAATTTTTCTTTTCTTTTTATCTGAGTCATTTGATCATTTGTTGTAAATATTTTTTTAAATTTATGATTGATTGACAACATTAAAACAAAAAATAAAAACATCTTTATCACATATCATCTCTATTTTACAGGATTATCTGATATTTAATATTTCATTCCTTTTGCAGAATAGTTCTTGTTGAACAAGGGATGAGGCTGAATAAAAACTCGATGCTCGTCTTTCAAGCATTTGATTTCTCTAAAAACAGGTGATAAATAAATAATCTACCTTGCTGAAAATTCAAAAGGAAAATAAGGTATGAGTCCTTGCTCTTCTTATAGTTCAAATAAAATTTACAAATTCTTTTTGAAATGAAGGTGAAGGAATTTTTTCTCATGATAATGTTATCACCTAACGAAAAAAGCGGAGATGTATAAAATTTGAAGTGTCATGATGATAAATTCTAAATCCATCTTTGAAATAAAAATAAAATAACAATAAATAAGCTCGAAGGAAGTCTGAACTAAATACACTAACTTGTGTAGGATTAGGATATCTTTAATTTGGATCCTTCAAATCTGTGATTGGGTCATTTTTTTTTTACCTATCCCCAAGTTCTTATCCACTTCATATTTTCTTTCTTCTTTCTTATTTTCTTTTAGTCTTCATAAGAATAAATAAACTTACCTTGACTTTGAAAACTTTAAAAACATATTTTCAAAAGAAGATTAGGCGGAAATCTTTATGTTCCTTCGATTTTAATTGAAAAAGTATGTCTAGGCTAATCCTGATAATTTTAGCTCTGCTATCGGACTTTAAATTGACTAATTCGCTCAAGGTTGATCCCTGAAAAGATTAAAATTCCCATAAAAAAATTCCTATAGGCAAAGGTGTATTGAAAATTGGAAGAAAGTTAGTTTCAGAGTATTCTTAAAATTGGAAGAAAGTTAGTTTCAGAGTATTCCAAAAGAGACGATGAAAGGAAATTTGTATATCAATTGTCCTCATCTCAGCAAAATGCAAAAGTGCTAATTAAAGTGGTGAAAGGAAATTCAATGGGAGAAGTAGATAACTTCATCGGGGTATTGAACATGCTCGTTGGCAGTGAAGCAATATATATGATATCCGTAAGGCTGTCATACAGATCTATATATCATACTCTATTATCTAGTTCTCTTTCCAATGATATTTACATCCCGAACCAACTAGGGATTCTCTAAATAAATATGTTACATCTTCTTAACCTTGAAGTGAACAAAGTCAGTGGAAGATGATATTTTAGTTTAAATTATTTTGATTATCTTAAACAATAATGAAATTACTTTTAGGAAAAGGAAATTTTAAATAGCCTAACTTCAGATCAATCATTAAGTATGTTTTGAAGGTTTTTGAGATTTGGTTAAGTTCATTTTTCTATGTGTGATTAATTCTTAAATAAAACTGGAAAATATTTTCCAAAAAGTAATAATGAATCTATTTACCCAATAAAGGCACTTGGTATGCTTTTCTTTCGCGCCTCACAGGGAGCCAAAATCCCCAGATGGAACCTATGTTAGAACACATATAATTTTGAGCTTTTGAACTTTAGATTTTGCCTCTTAGAAATAAAATAATTTTACCCAAAAAAGAAAAAATCTTAGAAAGTTGTCTTTTAAATTTAAAATAAATCCAATAATTTTTATTTATCAATAAGGCACTTACAATATCTATCATCGATGAGTTACTTTGATTTGATCGAACGATACTGATGATATCCGAAGTTTACAAGCTTCCTAAGTTTTAAAATAAAATCTCTAATGGTCGCTTCAGACCTCCACACTTCGGGTATTCCAACAAGTCTAAACAAAAAAAACCTCGAAACTCTGAAGTCCCAAAGATAGCCACTCGTGATAATTCCTAAAGAAATTACGGAGATGTCATGGGACACGTGTCTTTTAAAGTCTTTTCTTGGGTTGACAGGTGTCACTTATTTTTGACATTTACGCCGAATGATTCACACGTTTTCAAGTGACACATGACACCTCTGTTTTCTTGAAACATCATCAAGAATGACGTCATCTCTACCATGTCACTCCGGAAGATTTCCCTGCGGGAGTTTTAACAAAGACTGAGTTCACAAAACCTCGAAGTATCAAAGCACCAAAGTAAATACAAAAGTAAAAAGTGTTTTAAAGGATTAATAAAAATTTTAATAACTTAATCATGATTAAGTATTAATTTAGCACTCTGCAGTTCGAACTTCAAGAGATTTCCATCCTGTCAAATCCTAAATTTCCGAAAGTCGAACCGACGAAGTATTAATGACATTTATGATTGATTAAGGTTAATGATTTCAAATAAATATTGTGAATTACCAGGTAATAAATTCCATTAAGATTTTAATAAATTCTTCATCAGTAGATCTATATGAAAATCGATAGACTTTTTGAATAAATCACTTCGAATTTCAAAATCATTTTACCATTTGCAATTAGCAGTTTTTTATTCAGTGTAGAGATTACATACTTCTCTTGTTATAGGTAGGCTAATTTTATTTCCTTTAAGATTACAGTGCCATGAAAATATGCAAAGAATCTTGATGCATCAGGTGATGATTCCAATCTGAATGCAGATGTTCTATCGGACAAAACTCCACGAGTTACGAACACTATTAAGTCTTGGAAGCAGGTTTTCGATATTTTAGAGCATGAGATTATTAACTGTCCAGACGAATCTGCTGAGAAAAACGATGAGTCCTTCTCATCCAAGCTTAAATTTATAGCATATTCAGAAATGCATAAGATCGTTGCATGGCCCAAAATTATACCCTACAATGATATGATAAGTTGGTCTTTGGAACGTGTCAACATCCAAACCAAAAGCATCATCAACCACTAGAAGACTGTCGTTGGCTCTTTCCGAGTAGAGAATCTACAAGTAATGTATAAACTTTCCCATACCCCTAAATACACTTGCAATGCCACATTTCTTCTATATTTTGAGAGAAGAAAATGCACTCAATACAGTAGAAATGGTCACGATGTAATCAAGACTTGGTGGGGACATCTGGAAAATTTTAGGACCGACGCTCATGGTATGTATGCCACAGTGTCCTTAGATTCTCATATGTTATGTATAGCCATGATGCTTTGTTGACTGTTTGGGAAGAATAACCCTACACATTTCTCAGTTGAGTGGGTTGCTGGAATTACCAAGACAACTAAGGGGGGGGGTGAATCAGTTGTTACTGTGCTTAAACAATTTTAAGTCAATTAAGCCATTTTTAATCTTTCTCCAAGTGACCATCAATATTATACAATATATGAAAAACATAAATAATGAGCATCACTCACACATAAGATATACACAGAGATAGATTTTCACGAGGAAACCCATAAAGGGAGAAAACCTCTTCTTCTTTGAAAATGATAGGTAGTCTTTTAAGTTCTGTACATCATCTATAATTGAGCACCAACTCTCTAGTTTCTCTAGCACCCACTAGAAGGAAGCACCAACTCCCTTAATGTTCCAGCACCAACTGGATTGAAGTACCAACTTCCAGTTACACAGGCTCCAACCTGTATAACAGAGAACACTTATTCTCCCTTGCACCACCCTGCCACCCTGGTTTTTCTGGCTGCAACCAGATGGAAGCTACAAATCCTTGTGTTCCAGCACCAACTTGAACCTCTGAGGACAACAATCCTCCCTAGCACCTCCCTACCACCCTTATTACAAATAAATGATTGAATAACCAACAACATAGATAAATCAATTCTTACCACTTCTTCACTATTCTGCAATTCTTCTCTGCTACACTATTCTTCTGCTCTGTTCATACTTGTCTTGACTTGTTGTCTCTTTCTATCTGTTCTTTCTCATGCTCTTTGATATGTGCACATTTTGCTCTCTTCACCTTTTCTCCTCTGTTCAACTTTTGTTCCTTATCTCTGATCTTTCTTCACACTGCGCATATTGTAATTTTACTTTTCTACAGTTCAACTCATTTTTCAATTAGAATAGCCAACCATGCACAATCACTATGTGTTTCTTTTATACACTACTACCACTTCAGTTACCCCTCAAAACCCTAGAACAACAACGCTTCAGCAACTGAAACGCCAACCGTCCAAGAACCATGATTCGGTTCTGCTAACTGAATTGTAACTGAATAATTAACTGTGAAGTGCAACAGTAGCCCTCTGATCTTATTCAAATTCACCTGCACCATTGGATTAAATCCACAGGGTTTTGCGTTTATCCCATATGCCCACTGGCTGTGACCATGGGCATGATCAAGATGCGTTTCACATTTTGCAACTTCAGGACTCCTGTGATGAAGAGTCTCGACTCTTCATGTTGCAAACTCTGAAATGGAGCTTATCTCTTTGAGCTCTTCTTTATAGCTCTTCGACAATGTGACCACTGACGGTGACCAAGCGCTTATCCATAAAGCGCTTTCGCAATTTCACATTTCGGCATTCCTATGATGAAGTGTTTCGACACTCCAACTCCCGGTATCTGAAACCTACACCAAAAGGTGTTTTTTGCATTTCAGTATTCCTGTGGTGAAGTGTTTCGACACTCCAACTCCCGGCATTCGAAACTCCGAAATGGAGTCAGATCAACGGTCTGGTATTTCAGCGTTTCACATTTCGACATTTATGTGATGAAGTGTTTCAACACTTCCAACTCCTGGTATCCGAAAATCTGAAATGGAGTCAGATCAACGGTCCGGTATTTCGGCATTTCACATTTCGGCGTTTCGCAATTTCGCATGTCGTGAATTCCTGTTGTGAGGCATCTCGACTCTCCAAGTTGCAATATCTGAAACTCCATGTCACAATTTCGCATTTCGGCATTTCATGATTTCAACAATTTTTGTGATGAGATATCTTGATGCTCCATGTCGCGATCCCCGAAACTCCATGTTGCAATTTCGCATTTTGACATTTTGCAATTTCGCATATCGCGAGTTCAAGAGGTTAGGGAACCTCATTCCTTTGACTTTCCAGTCAGTGAAATGACGATTTTTCGCCACGTGTCCTATGGACCCAACGGTCCAAATCTTATTGTGATTTCGAAACTTCAAGAGCCTTTGTCGTGTCTGATCAACAGTCCAGATCAATCCTCGATCCAACGGTTAGGATTATTTCATGATTTTTCATATCACGAGTTAGAGAGGTTAGAGCACTCCCTCCTTTGACCTCTCAGTCAGCTAAATGATGATCTGTAACCACCTGTCCTTCTCGAAGATGGACAGTCCTCCTACTTTCAGGATTTTGTAAGCCTGCTTCACCTTGCACTTTAAGGAACGTGCAGGTTCTCCTGGATCCAACGCCGGTCGGACCTCAGGCTCAAATATGACACATGAGATCTATTCTCTTCTACTGCGCACTCCTCCTATCTGAATTCAGATCCGACAGTCATCGGGAAATATAAATGGGATCCAACAATCATTGTTGCTCTTCACTTTTGAACTTTCCATTTCCATGTTATTATCGTTGCGCTACTGATCGTGATCTTTGCCATCAATGACAAACACGCATACTCTGCCTCTGTCTGAAAACATGCCAACAATATCCCCCTTTGGCATTGATGGAAACCCCTTGAATAACGTCCAACTATACCACTGTATCATCCTTGAAATTACCACACTTTCTCCCCCTTTGACATCAATGTCAAAGAAGAAACACGCTCAACTCCCCCTGTCAACTATGAGCATCTTAAAAATATGACAGATATTCAATAAGTACTCCCCCTGACCAAGTGAACAGATTATAAGAAAGGAGTTATAACCCCCAACTTTTGACGAAGATATCCAAAAGGGGTCGTTGCTAATGATTTAGTAAAGATATCAGCTATTTGTTCTGTGGAAGGGATATAATTCAGCTAAACAACTCTATTTGTGACTTGTTCTCTAAGAAAATGGTATTTTATTGGGATATTCTTAGTCTTGGAATGAAGAACAGGATTCTTGGAGACACAAATGGCACTAGTGTTATCACAGTGAATTGTAATCGGATCAGTATAATTTACCTTGAAATATGTAAGAGTTTGAATCATACATAAAATCTGAGTAAAGAAAGTAGCAACAACAATGTACTTTGCCTTTGTAGTTGATAAGGAAATAGATCCCTACTTCTTACTAATCCATGCTACCAACGAGTCACCCAAGAAGAATGCACCTCCACTGGTGAAATTTCTCTCATCCACACAATTTGCCCAATCTGCATCTGAATAAGTAGTTAACTGAAAATTTTGATTTCTGGGATACCACAGACCATAAGTCATTGTTCCCTTAAAGTATTTGAATATCCTTGTGACAGCTACCAAATGACTTTGTTTAGGAGCAGACTGATAATGACCTACCATTCCAACATCTTGCATTATATCAGGACGGGATGTTGTGATGTACATAAGACTTCCTATCAGAGAGAGATATGTCCTTTGATCAACATCCGATGAAATATCATCTTTACTGAGCTTGCAACCAACCACCATAGGTGTGCTAACAGGAGAGGAATCCTCCATCTGGAATGCAGTCTCTTATTGTAACATCTATACCCTTTACTATTTGTAGCATAACCCAAGAAGATACCTTCATCATCCCTGTCATCATATTTGCCAATATTTTCATCATTGTTCTTGATAGAACATTTACTCCCAAAGACTTTAAAATGCTTGATTGAAGCAGGTCTTCCAAGCCATAGTTCA
>SNQJ01S0020898.1:28676-82229 GCA_010110895.2 Picea sitchensis
GTATGTATGCTCCCTATATGTTATGTAGTCCACGAATGTACGCGACCAAACTATTATGCAGCCTATGTATGCCTTCTAAAAAACTAGGGTTTCCTTTCTCTTGAAAACTTCTGACCCTCTGTAACTTCTTTCACATAGATCTGTAACCTGTCACTATATCCAGACTGTAATTGTACCATGTGCATGCATCCTCATATATAACCTTTACCCAAAGCATATATATCTCTTTCTAGTCATGTGCCATATAGGTGTGTGTAATTATGAACAAGTATAATAACCCTTACATGATCTATTCATCAAACCCTTTTTGATATTCAGCCTCTCAATACATCAACCACTTCACAAATACAAGCTCTCAACCATGTACCACAAAAAACCTTATCCATATGCCAATAAATACAATATGTTCCTCAACAAGAAGTATCAATGATAAATATACCAACACTGTATTTCTATAGATCTGACTTATACAGAAGATCCCATGCATCCACTAGTCTCTCTAGGGAGAATTCCCAAATATCCATAACCATTTCTCATGCATACATAAAAATCCAACTATTCATAGAAATAAGACATACCTTTTGAACCAGTGGATGGATCTGATCTATCTGAGCACTGTAGACCTTCCTAGGAGCTTGATCTCAGAATCTAGAACCTATGCATCTTCATCTCT
Source organism: Picea sitchensis (assembly GCA_010110895.2). Classification (NCBI taxonomy): domain Eukaryota; kingdom Viridiplantae; phylum Streptophyta; class Pinopsida; order Pinales; family Pinaceae; genus Picea; species Picea sitchensis. The sequence continues at coordinate 29,350 of SNQJ01S0020898.1, forward strand.
TTAAGTTTCCATGGCTTTACCAACATGTACGCACCCTAATACACTTACATCCCGCATATGTATGCACCCTAATATATTGTCAGCCCGCGTACTGTACGCACCCTAATACACTGTCAGCCCGCGTACGCCTCAGAAAATAGTGTTTTTTAGTATTCTCTATAATTCTGAGAATTTCTCTGTCAACCCTTCGTACTACCTCAGACTTTAGAAAATTCATATGTATCAATGAGTACTTGCAATAAGCCTCACACAACAAAATATATTCAATGTGTTCAAGTGTAATTAAATGAGAGATATTTTCCTCTTATTTATACTTTCATGTAGCATTATACTTTCCTTATTTTAGGGAGTTCTCCATTTACTTTATTATTTAAATAATTTCTTTTGAAAACACTTTGACTTTTAGGGGATTCTATATGACTCATGAGGGTTCTCCAACTTCATATGGCCATAACTCTCTAACTATGAGGAGTTATGTGACGTTTCACATACCATTGGAAATGGCATGACAAACATTATCCATCTAGGACAGTTTCACTGACAAATTCACTGACCTTAATCTCATTATTCAACAATTAAGCATGGGTTCTCTAACCATACTTTTAGGATAACTCAATCCGCAAAGCGTCTTCCTGTGAGAGATTTCACCATAAGGGGACCACTTTGGAGTTCATCATTTTGTACTTCTTATCAACCATGACAAGACAATATTGATTCATCTTTACATCAAACAAAATTGGGTCCATTACCTAAAACTTTATGCTACCGAAATTTGCTACCAAACTTTCTTCAAGGGTTGACATCAATGAAAACCAACCTTAATCAACAATCCCCCCCTTTGGAATTTGTGGCAACACTCTGATGCAATACTAAAATCATGTCACTCATGCTCTCCCTGGAACCATGCCTGCATCTCTGTGACCAATGCTCCCCCTGGAACCATGCCTCTATCCTCTACATCTGATAAATCTCTCCCCCTTTGTCATCAATGGAAAAGGTATCTTTCCATTCGGGTCCGCTCCCCCTAACTGACTCGTTTGATCTCCCAAACTGAACTATCCTCTTTATGGTGCTTCCTCATGTACATATAAGACATATAAGATAATCATTCAAAATCATTCATTTTGGAGTATAAATAACTTCGAGTCTCTAGAGAAGATAATCAAAGGCTTCCCATGGAAGCGGTGTTGTAAACATGTCTGCCACTTATTCTTTTATGCCCACATATTCAAATCTGATGTTCTTTTCGGCAACCTGTTCACATAGAAAGTGATACTTGGTTGGAATGTGATTCGTCTTGGAGTGCATCACAGGGTTATTTGAGATACTGATGGTGCTTATATTATCACAATAGATTGTAATGGGATAATCATACTCAAGTTGTATATCTGTCAGAGTTTGTTTCATCCATAGAACCTGTGTACAACATGCTTCTGTTGTAATATACTATGCCTCAGTTGTAGATAGAGATATTGATGATTGTTTATTGCTTAGCCATGATACTAAACACTCACCAAAGTAGAACGTTGCTCCATTGGTGCTTCATCGGTCATCAATACAACCTGCCTAATCTTCATATGTGTAGGCAATAAGTGATAGATACTTTCCTTTTGGATACCATAATCCAAACTCTTATGTTCCTTTGAGATATTTGAAAATCCTCTTCATTGCTAATACATGTGATTCCTTTGGTGCTGCTTGAAATCGTGCCACCTGTCCAACTGTCTGCATTACATCTGGTCTGGATGATGTCACATATAGTAGGCTACCAATCATTGACCTGTATTGCCTCTGATCTGTAGACTTTGAATCATCATCTTTGCTTAACTTTCATTTGGTTTGCATGGGAGTGATAATTGGATTGAAATCTTCCATTATGAAACTCTTTAGCATTTCTATGATATACTTGGTTTGAGAAATAAAAGTTCTTTGGTTTCTTTGACGTATCTGAAGTCCCAGAAAGAAGGATAGTTCTCCAAGTAATGAAATTTCAAATTCATTTTGCATATCCTTTGCAAATTTATGGCTTAACCTATCATCATCACTACCAAAAATAATATCATCGACATAAAATTCAATTAATAAAATACTATCTTGAATTACCTTAAAGTAGAGTTTGTTGTCTGCACCTCATTTTCTGAACCTTGCTTGCTGTAAATATTTATCTAGTCTAGAGTACCATGCTCTAGGAGCCTGTTTTAGACCATACAAGGCCTTATTTAATTTACACACATAATCTGCGTTCTCTGAAAACTGAAATCCTCCTGGTTGTTCAATGCAGACTTCTTCTTCAAGTTCCCCATTCAAAAAAGATGATTTCACGTCCATCTGATACACTTTAATATTTTTGGAGCATGCATAAGCTAAAAGCAATCGGATTGCTTCCATTCTAGAAATTGGGGAAAATGTCTCTTCAAAGTCGATTCCTTCAACATGTGCATATCCTTTACATACCAATCTAACTTTGTTCCTTGTAACATGTCAATCTTCATTCAATTTATTCATGTATACCCACTTTGTTCCAATCACATTCTTATCCTTTGGTCTTGGAACCAATTCCCAGGTGTCTTTTTTCTCTATTTGATCCAAGTCTTCATCCATGGACTTATTTCAAAATTCATCCTTGATGGCTTCTTCAAAACAGTTTGGTTCAATCATATATGTGAGTTCTAGGTGCGTTTTCTCTGGTGAACACATTCTTCTTCTAGTCTCAACTCTGGTGTCTTTATTTCCGATAATCTGACCTGAAGGATGATTCTTTTGTACTCATCTGTTAGGTGTCTTTGGAGTCACTTGTTGAACTTTCTCTTCTACTTCTATTGGATCCTCTTCATCTTCCCCTTCATTTTCATCTTCTGTTTCTTCTTCGTAAATTTGTTCCATTGATTCATTTTCTTCTTCCTTTAATTCTTGTCTACCTGTTTCATCAATTGTTACGTTGATGCTTTCCATAATGTTTTTCAATCTCAGGTTGTAACACTTGTATGATTTCCTTGTACTTGAGTAACCAACAAGTACTCATTTGTCCACACGAGAGTCAAACTTTCTCATTCTTCCATCTTCTCTTCTGATGTAGAATTTGTTTCCAAAAACTCCGAAGTGCTTCAGATTTGCTGGTCTTCCTTTCCATAGCTCGTAGGGGGTTTTGTCATTCTTGTTTCTGAGAATTACTTTGTTTTGATTGTGAACTATTGTATGCATTTCCAGTGTCCAAAAAATATCTGACAATTTGGAATCCATTAGCATTGTTCGATCCATTTCCTATATTGTCTTGTTCTCTCTTTCAACAATTCCATTCTGTTGAGGTGTCATAGCAATGAAGAATTGCCTTTTTATTCCATGACTGCTGCAATATTCCATAAATTCCTTTGAAGTGAAATCTCCATTATTATATCTCAAGTATTTGATTTTTGAATCCATTTCATTTTCAACCATTTCCTTGTAGACCTTGAAGTTTTCAAAATCTTCTGACTTATTCTTGAGAAAGAAAACTGCAGTCATTCTTGTATAATCATCAACTAATAACATACAGTATTTCTCACCTTTTAAACCCTTTGTTGTAGTTGGTCCAACTAGATCAGTATGCACAATTTCTAGTGGTCTTGTTGTTGAATATTCCTTTGATTTGAACCTGGTCTTTGTTTGTTTTCCTTGTTGGCAATGCTTGCATAAAGTGTTGGTTGGTTTCATGAACTGGGGCATTTCTCTGACTGCTTCTCTTTTTCACACTTTGACAAGGTTATCAAAATGTATGTGACCCATTCTTCTGTGCCATAGCCAATTTTCATCTTCCTTTCCTAGACAACACTTTTCATTTCCAATTTCACTTAACACATATATGTTGCTTGAAGTTCTCACAACTGTAGCAATCAATTTTCCTGAACCTTATTTTCTTATCTCACAATTTTGTGAATCGAAAGTAACTTTATGACCTTGGTCACACATTTGAATCACACTTAGAAGATTATGTTTCATATCTTCTACTAGTAGAACATTTTTTGCCTTTGTATTTTTGTTCCCAATTCTGACTGTGCCTTTTCCAATGATTTTAGTTGAATCATCATTTCCAAAGGACATTGATCCATCTCTTTCCTTTATTAATGTAAGAATCTTGTCTCTATCACCTGTCATGTGTTTTTAACAACCACTGTCAACATACCAACCACGTTTATTTTGCTTATCTTGTAGAGAGAGTGTGCATTCTTCATTGTTGTATTGATTCTGCTTTCTTATCCATGTCCTTTTCTGAGGTCCCTGTCTGTGATTGTTGTTGTTCTGTTGTGGTTCTCTAGGAGGGATTGTCATTCTCCAATATATGGCCACGTGCCCAATGTTGTTACATTTGTATCATTCCACTTCAGTGCTCAATGATTCAAACCTGTTGTAACTTCTTATCTGTGTTTCACTACGTCTTCTTGGATAACCCTTTTATGTATGACTTTAAAAGTTTCTTATGTTCCTATTGTTAGCTCTGCAATTTACATATTTATGTCCAAAATTATTACATGCATACATAAACCAAAAAATATAGTTTGATACCTGGGAGTTGAAGATCTTCTGAAATGAGGTGCTCTTATGAATCCTTCTTCTTCCTGAGACCTATCTATTTCTGTTGGTCATTGATTCTGAAATCTAAATCTTCTCGATGGAGGAGCGTCCCTGTAATTTTCTCTGTAGAACTTCCTATCCCCTTTGATTGTTTCTACATATATTTTTGGGTATGTTTCTAGTTCTGTTGTTTTGGAGCTTGATCCATTTTCTCTCTGATTGTATCCAAGTCCGGACTTGTCATGATTAGGCCTTTAACTAATGATAATGTCATTCAAAACTTTTGAGTTGTTCTACATATTTTTCTTTTGAATATCCTTTCTTAATGTGACATTTTTTTCTTCCAAATTTTCAATGATCCTATCTCTTCCTTCTAGATGTTCTTTGAGTGCTTCTTCAATTATTTTATCTTCTGCTGCGTGAGATTTCTGTGGTTGGGATTTTCAGTTTTCATCGGAAAAGCCACAGTGTAGTCATTAGATTGTCAATTAGTATTCGCTATAGTCATTAGTATTCGCTATAATTCTGAGAATTTCTCCATCAACCCTTCCTAATACCTCAGACTTTCAGAACTTCAGAGGTATCAATGAGTACTTGCAATAAGCCTCACACAAAAAAATATATTCAATGTGTTCAAGTGTAATTAAATGAGAGAGCTTTGCCTCTTATTTATACTTTCATGTAGCATTATACTTTCCTTATTTTAGGGAGTTCTCCATTTACTTTATTATTTAAATAATTTCTTTTATAAACACTTTGACTTTTAGGGGCTTCTATATAACTCATGAGGGTTCTCCAACTTAATATAGCCATAAATCTCTAACCGTTAGGAGTTATGTGACGTTCCACATACCATCGGAAATGTCATGCCAAGGACTATCCATCTAGGATAAGTTCACTGAAAAATTGACTGACCTTCATCTCATTATTCCACAATTAAGCATGGGTTCTCTAACCATACTTCTAGGATAACTCAATCCGCAAAGCGTCTTCTCATGAGGGATTTCACCATAAGGGGACCACTTTGGTGTTCATCTATTTGTACTTCTTATAAACCATGACAAGACAATAATGAGTCAACTTTACATGAAACAAACTTAGGTCCATTACCCAAACCTTTGTGCTACCGAAATTTTATACCGGACTTTCTTCAAGGGTTGACATCAATGACAACCAACCTTAATCAACACTTTTTCCACTATCAATCAATGGTCAGTGGAAAATTTAACCAAACAACTACAACATAAATGCCTCTTGGTAAAGAAATTGCAAAATGAGATACATAAGACAAAACAGACTGTTAGAAGCAGGATGAACCAGGACGTTGAACAAATCCTAGCTAGTTATCAACATCAAATGAAGCATTTACAGGATAACCTTGAGTTTCTCTACCAAAGTTCACATACCAACAAAGGTTTGATCACCCAGTGTGACAATTTGATTGAGAAGCTACAGGCCAAATTGACCCTGACAGAGAACACAAAAATAGATATTACTGCCTTCAAAACACAAGCATCAAAAATCAATGAGAAGCTGGAAGTTGCTTAGTAGGATCTCTATAAAAAAGTAGATGCTATTCAAAAATGCTATCAGCTAGTAGACCTTTCTCTAAAAGGTATTTATGTCAAGGAAAAAGAGGCTTGTGTAGCCAAGTCCATGTTTCAAGAAGTCATCATATGGAAGCACAGAGCTAATATCTCGGGTCTTACCCCCCTCTCACATTCTGAACAAGTAAAAGGAAAAATGGCCCTAAAATCCTGGGAAACAAATATGGAAGAAGGAAAGAAACTTTCCATAGATGCAAAAGAGGCTTGTTTGGAGGCATTATCTTCAATAAATAAAAAGTTGTTTGAATTTGAAGGAAACAATATATCAAAGGCATTGGGGCAGATTGAAATAGAAATGAACCAGCAAAGCTCCAAAAAGAACAAGGAAAATACTTAGGCGACGATCCAATAGATGAGCCAGATTGATTTACTTAAAATAAATGAATTGTTGGTTAATCCAAGTTCACAATATCAGGTCACAGTCCAAGAAGTGAACAAGATCCAGGATAAGTTGCCACAAATACATAAGAATATGTTCACCTTTGAATTGAATGAAAGGGTCGATCCTTCAATATTTGTGGTAGCATTGATGGACATGTGCACCTAATGCAATGAATAGAGAAAAGCGAGTGTATCTTGGAGCAAATGAAAGAACATACACAACGTCCACTTCCTCCACCCACTCTACCTATCACACTCTAGACGTCACTTACCTCGTCTATCCCTACCACCTACATTATCACATCCACTCATCCCACCTCCTTATTGACACTCATCCCCACATAATCCTATTCATGAACAATTAATCCTCCTCGTAAATGTTATTCATCCCATGACGAGCCAACGCTAAGCTACCTATTCAATTACCAACCCCATATCTTCAACTACAATTATTTATCCCAGCGATAGACGGCAACAGAATCAGATGGCAAAGACAGTAAGCTAATGATTGTGGTGGCCTTAATGGATATGTGTGCACAGTTTAAATAACAAAGGAAAATAAGCACATATGCAAGCAAATGAAGGGACAGATGAAGAACCAACACATCTCAACACTATCTGCATGTTGTTATTTCATTCAGATTGTATTTTATTTTTAGGTAGATATTGTAGGAAGTCCAACGGTTTTCAGTTGAGACAAGTTTTGTATAAATAGATAGGGTTTTTTACTCACACTTAGAAGATTATGTTTCATATCTTCTACTATTAGAACATTTTCTGCCTTTGTATTCTTGTTCCCAATTCTGATTGTGCCTTTTCCAATAATTTTAGTTGAATCATCATTTCCAAAGGAGACTGATCCATCTCTTTCCTTTCTTAATGTAAGGAACATGTCTCCATCGCCTGTCATGTGTTTTGAATAGCCACTATCAACATACCAACCACATTTCTTCTTCTTCTCTTGTAGAGAGAGTGTGCACTCTTCATTGTTGTATTGATTCTTCCTTCTTATACATTTCCTTTTTTGAGATTCCCGTCTGTGATTGTTGTTGTTATGTTGTGGTTCTCTAGGAGGGATTGTCGTTCTGCAATATTTGGCCATGTGTCCAAAGTTGTTACACTTGTAGCATTCCACTTCAGTGCTCAATGATTCAAACCTGTTGTAACTTATTCTCTGTGTTTCACTAGGTCTTGTTGGATAACCCTTTTGTGTATGACTTTCAAATTTTCTTATGTTCCTGTTGTTATATCTGCAATTTATAGCTTTATGTCCAAAATTATTACATGCACAACATAAACCAAAAAAAATAGTTTGATATCTAGGAGTTGAAGATCTTCTGAAAGGAGGTTCTCTTATGAATCCTTCTTTTTCCTGAGACCTATCTGTTTATGTTGGTCATTGATTCTGAAATCTGAATCTTCTCGGTGGAGGAGTGTCCCTGTAATTTTCTCTGTAGACCTTCCTATCCCCTTTGATTGATTATGCATATCTTTTTGGGTATGTTTCTTGTTCTATTGTTTTGGAGCTTGATCCATTTTATGTCTGATTGTATCCAATTCCGGACTTGTCATGATTAGGCCTTTGACTGTTGATAATGTCATTCAAAATCTTTGAGTTGTTCTGCATATTTTTCTTTTGAATATCCTTTCTTAATGTGACAATTTTTTCTTCCAAATTTTCAATGATCTTGTCTCTTCCTTCTAGTTGTTCTTTGAGTGCTTCTTCAATTCTTTTAACTTCTTCAATTTGAACCTTCAAATTTCTGATCATTTGTTCTAATTCCCGAGTGTCTTCTTTCTTGTCTAGTTCCGCTTGTAGCTTCTTGTTTTTCCTTTTTTCTCTTCTAATAAATTTTATAGCACTCATCAATTCTTCTCGGTAGTAAACTTATGCCTCTTCAATTTCTTCTTCGACTTCTTCATATTCTACTTAGGAGTCTTCTGTATCAGAGTCTTATACTACCAAGAATAGAATTCTTTTTGTCTCACTTTCACTGACTTCATCTTCATCTGATGATGAGATGTCTTCTTTGGTGCATAAGATTTTCTTGAAAATTTTCTTTGTAGTTCTTTTGACTATATATGTTTGTTTTCTTTTTGAGTCACCTTCATCATTTCTCTTTTTCTTATGAGGACATTTGTTAGAAAAATGACCAATACCATCAAAATTAAAACAAATTAAGGGAAGCTTACCTCTATACCTACCGTCAGTTCCCTTGTTCAGTATTCTAACAAAGTTGGCCACTTCTTCATCATCTTCCGAGACGTCACTATTGATGATATATTCTTTTTCTTGTTTCTTTCCATTTTTCTTCGATATTTTGGATGCTTTGAAGGTTTCTTCTTTTACATATGGATTTTCCTGTTCAGTTCTCATTTCATATGCTGTGAAGATTCCATGTAGTTCGTCCATGCTTATTGAGTTTAGATCTACTCTTTATTCTAGTGCTGATATCTTAGGGTTAAATATCATAGGAAGAGATCTTAGTACCTTTTGAACAATTATTGATTCTTTGATTTCTTCTCCCAATCCCATGATTTCATTTACTATTTCATCGACTCGTAAGAAGTAAGCTTCAATATTCTCATCTTCCTTCATCTTCAGTTGTTCGAACTGACCTCTGTAAGTTTGAAGCTTTGCTTCTGTGACTTTTGAATCTCATTCATAATTATTTCAAAGTTTGTCCCAAATATCTTTAGCGGATTTACAATGTGCAACTTTGGTGAATACTGTTTCACCAAGACCATTCAAAAGTGCATTTGTGGCTTTGGAATTATTCTGACTGAGTTTCATTGCTTTGTCATTTGTTTGTGGAACTGCTGGTACTGTGTATCCATCTACAATTGATTGCCAAATTTGAAATCCATGTGCATGTATATATGTCTTCATCCTTATGCTCCAAAATGCATACTTTTCCTCCATCAAACTGTGGTATTCCATTTTTATACAAGTTGTTTCTCTCCATGATCTACCTTTCAGTGGTTAAACTGATTTTTGAAGGAACCTGCTCTGATACCAATTGTTGGATTACTGAGAGGGGGAGTGAATCAATAATAGAGAAATTTAATCCCTTTTAACCATATAATCCAAGTGAAATATCAATGTAGCATTATCATTCAATAACTGCAGAGAAAATAAGCAAGAAAAAATGAACAATCATACACATACACAGTACAACATTGTTTTACTTGGAAACCCAAAGCGGGAGAAAACCACAAAATGATTTTTCTTATATGTCTTGAAAAATTACATTCATTGGAAGAACCAACTTCCTTTTTTTTCCAGCTACAACTAGAAGGAGACTCAAACCCCCTAGTTTCTCACGATACAACCTAAGGGAAGCTCCAACTCCCCAATTCTTTGGCTACAACCAGAAGGAGGCTACAACCCTCTATGTTCTCCAACTACAATTGGAAGGTTGCTACAACCACTTGTCCTTGCCCTGTCCAACCACCCTGACGTAGAAGTAGAATGATGAAACCATTGTCACACTATCACAGTAATATATACAACTGTACAAATGTATCAACCAATACCAATGACCTGCATCCAACTTGTACAATTTCCCTGTAATCAATCTGTACATGAACTGAACATGTATAAACAAATATACAACATGTATGTGACCTGTAGTGTTGCAACACGCGTATGTACATGCCCTATCTATTATGCAGCCAGAGTATGTACGCGACCAAACTATTATGCAACCTTCATATGCCTTCTGAAAACTAGGGTTTTCTTTCTTCTGAAAACTTATGACCTTGTGTAACTTATTTCACATAGATTTGGAACCTGTCATAGTATCCAGACTATAACTATACCCTGTGCATGCATCCTCATACATAACCTTTACCCAAAGCATATATCTCTCTCTCTAGTTATGTGCCATATAGGTGTGTAATCATGAACAAGTATAATAACCCTCACATGATCTAGTCATCAAACCCTTTTTGATATTCAACCTCTCAATACATCAACCACTTCAAAAATACGAGCTCTCAACCATGTACCACAAAAACCCTTAAACATATGTCAAGAAATACAATATGTTCCTCAACAAGAAGTATCAATGATAAATATACTAGCATTGTATTTCTGTAGATCTGAATTATATAGAAGATCCCATGCAGCCACTAGTCTCTCTAGGGACAATTCTCAAATATCCATAACCATTTCTCATGCATACATCAAAATCCAACTATTCATAGAAATAAGACATACCTTTTGAAACAATGGATGGATCCGATGTATCTGAGCACTGTACACCTTCCTAGGAGCTTGATCTCAGAATCTAGAACCTTTGCATATTCATCTCTTCAAGTTTCCATGTATTTACCAACATGTACGCACCCTAATACACTGCCAGCTCGTGTACGTACACACCCTAATATATTGTCATATTGCATACTATACACACCCTAATACACTGTCAACCCATGTACACCTCAGAAAATAGGGTTTTTTAGTATTCGTTGTAATTCTGAGAATTTCTCCATCAACCCTTCGTACTACCTTAGAATTTCACAACTTCAGATGTATCAATGAGTACTTGCAATAAGCCTCACACAAAAAAATATATTCAATGTGTTCAAGTGTAATTAAATGAGAGAGATTTGCCTCTTATTTATACTTTCATGTAGCATTATACTTTCCTTATTTTAGGGAGTTCTCCATTTACTTTATTATTTAAATAATTTCTTTTGCAAACACTTTGACTTTTAGGGGCTTCTATATGACACATGAGGGTTCTCCAACTTCACATGGCCATAAATATCTAACCGTGAGGAGTTATGTTACGTTCCACATACCACCAGAAATGACATGACAAGCACTATCCATCTAGGATAATTTCACTGACAAATTCATTGAACTTCATCTCATTATTCCACAATTAAATATGGGTTCTCTAACCATACTTCTAGGATAAATCAATTCTCAAAGCGTCGTCCCATGAGGGATTTCACCTTAAGGGGACCACTTTGGAGTTCATCCATTTGTTCTTCTTGTAAACTATGACAATACAATAATGAGTCATCTTTACATCAAACAAACTTGGGTCCATTACCCAAACCTTTGTGCTACCGTAATTTGCTACCGAACTTTCTTCAAGGGTTAACATCAATGACAACCAACCTTAATCAATACTTTTTCCACTACCAATCAATGGTCAGTGGAAAATTTAACCAAACAACTGCAACAAAAATGCCTCTTGGTAGAGCAATTGCAAAATGAGATACATAGTACATAACAGACTATTAGAAACAGAATGAACCAGGACGTTGAACAAATCCTGGCTAGTTATCAATATCAAATGAAGCATTTAAAAAATAACCTTGAGTTTCTCTACCAAAGTTCATAGACCAACAAAGGTTTGATCACCCAGCGTGAAAATTTGATTGAGAAGCTACAGGCCAAATTGACCCTGACAGAGAACACAACAATAGATATTACTGCCTTCAAGACACAAGCATCAGAAATCAATGAGAAGATGGAAGTTTCCCAGTAGGATCTCTATAAAAAAGTGGATGCTATTCATAAATGCTATCAGGTAGTAGACCTTTCTCTAAAAAGTATTTATGTCAAGGAAAAATAGGCATGTGTAGCCAAGTCCAAGTTTCAGGAAGTCATCATATGGAAGAATAGAGCTCATATCCCTGTTCTTACCCCCCTCTCACATTCTGAACAAGTAAAAGGTGAAATGGCTCTAAAATCCTGGGAAACAAATATGGAAGAAGGCAAGAAACTTGCCATAGATGCAAAAGAGGCTTGTATGGAAGCATTATCTTCAATAAATACAAATCTGATTGAATTTGAAGGAAACAATATATCAGAGGCATTGTGGCGGATTGAAATAGAAATGAACTAGAAAAGCTCCAGAAAGAACAAGGAAAATACTCAGGCGACCATCTAATAGATGAGCCAGATTGATTTACTTAAAATCAATGAATTGTTGGTTAATCCAAGTTCACAATATCAGGTCACAGTCCAGGAAGTGAACAAGATCCAGGAGAAGCTTCCACAAATACATAAGAAGATGTTCACCTTTGAATTGAATGAAAGGGTCGAGCCTTCAATATTTTTGATAGCATTGATGGACAAGTGCACCCAATGCAATGAACAAATAAAAACGAGTGTAGCTGGGAGAAAATGAAAGAACATACACAACGTCCACTTCCTCCACCCACTCTAACTATCACACTCTACATGTCACTTACCTCATCTATCCCTACCACCTACATTCTAGCATCCACTCGCCGCACCTTCTTATTGACACTCGTCCCCACATCATCATATTCGTGAATAATTAATCTTCCTCGTAAATTTTATCCATCCCATGATGAGCCAGTGCTAAGCTACCTATTCAATTATCACCCCCATATCCTCAACTGCAATTCTTTATCCCAGGGATAGATGGCAACAAAATCATATGGAAAATACAGTAAGCCAATGATTGTAGTGGCCTTAATGGACACGTGTGCATAGTTTAAATAACAAAGGAAAACAAGCGCATATTCAAGCATATGAAGGGATAGATGAAGCACCAACACATCTCAACACTATCTGGATGTTGTTATTTCATTCAGATTGTATTCTATTTTTAGGCAGATATTGTAGGAAGTCCAACATTTTTTAGTAAGACAAGTTTTGTATAAATAGATAGGTTTTAGATCTATTCGAGGCCTCTTCTTTCTAACTGTAAAAGATAAACTTTTTGAATATTAATACAAGTGCAGACAGAGATTCTAAGTTTCATTCAATTTGAGTTATGTGTTTCCTCTGTGTTTCCATTTCTCTGAATTTCTTTCTGTAGTTCTTGAAGAGTGAATGATTGCAATTTAGTAATACATCTACTATGATCATAATATATCATAAGTTCATTCAGTAACAACTTTTCCTCTATTATTGTTGTGAGTAAAACAAGACCCGTGGTCTATGTGAATTACTGCATTTTTATCTCTTTTCAAGGGTGCATCTTGTACTTTTTCTCTACTACAAACAAGGTGAGACTTATCTGTAATTTATACCTGACTTTTTTTAACAGTTTTATAAATCATTTCTACATCATTTGACATTATAATTGTGACTCAGATAATGAGATACAACCTCTGTACTGTCTTATCATTAATTTCATTTAAATATTATTTCTCAGAAAACTGAAGGTAGAAAAAGCACTCATAAAAACATTTCATTTAAAACCTTTGATGCCTGACATTATTCTTTGAGCCTTAGAAACAATATCAAGAAAAAAATTGGGACTCAAATACTCACAAATACTAGTGCTCAAGGTCTCACAAACAGTACGATCAAAATTAAGTAGAAATTCAAGATTGCTCGGGCCAATAGGGGAAAGCAAGGGCTCTCATGCCCCCATTGGATAAGACACTTGATCAATTGTTGAGACCTTGTATCGAGAAGGTAATCATGACTATAAATTCTCCTTATTAGAATCAATTTAAAACTGAGGATATTATTCCACATAATTCACCCGTGGTGGGGAAGAGTCTACTCGAACACTAGGAACATACCAAGGGGTAACCTAAGCCTAAGTCGAATTAGGATGGTGATTATTAGAAGAAAGATGATCAATAGTGACAATGATTTCATTGTGAGGTAAATGCATCACATGAAAGAGTGTAGACACCATAACGTTCATAGAATATACACAGTCACACCGAAGAATCATATTGAATTATAAATGTCCTTGCACCACTAACATATCTACTATGATTGTCTTCCCACCTAATGTGATAGGAAAATGAGGAAGAATCCAAAAATATTAACTAGGTATTCTATCGAAATCCAACAACTCATTGGTAACTAACACAATCTTGGGAGAACCCAAATCTTTCCAAGTCGAGGAAGACAAAATGCTTGCAGAGGATCCTTCATCTTCAATACATTAGTAAAATATTTTTGACTTAGCTTCAACACTTATTTGGAAGGGTGAAGAAAAAGGAAGGAGAAGCTTGACAATATTATTCCAATAAGAGGAAACGATCCTCAAATTTGAAGGGAGCATACTAGAAACAAGCAAAAAGTCCCCTTGTTCAAAAGGCACTGAACTAGAAATTCCAAAGACATAATCGATAAACACATCACTCCAAAAGAAGAGTGGGATCAACCAAATATTGCATTGGCTCAACCATTTTCTCAATGAATACTTGAATAGGTTGCGATACAACATGGTTAAGAGATGCATCACCCTCCAAAAGAAGAGTGGGATCGATTGAAGATTGCATCGACTTGACTAATTCATCAACCAATGGTTGAATAGGTCACTGGAAAATGAAGGTGACTCAAGATAATAAGGGCCCTTAGACGAGACCAGAGTATTAGTACCTATAAATATTATGGCACATATGAGTAAGGTTATATCCCTTACAAATATTACAAAGGAACTTGGGATTATGTCCTATTTGTCTATGTATCTCAATAGTATCAATGCCCCCAGCATGATTTGCATTAGTTGGTATCATATCGGCATTATGACTTGCAGTCACTAGCTTCACACTTGTAGCATGAATTGTAATGATTGGTTGTTTGTCTCCAACATGACTCGTAGAGGTCAGTGAATTATATCTAACATGACTTGTAGTGGTTGGTCAGTTAACTCTAGTATGATTTGCAAGGACTGGACTATTGACCCCAACATGACTAGAAAAGTCTTATTTTTGTCTCCCATCATGACCATCAATGGTTGGTTACATGTCTACAACATGACTTTCATAGATCGGTGACACTTGTCCAATATGACTAGAAGTGACTGGACTCATTCCCCTAACACGACTCATAGAGGTTGGTAGGTTGCTCCTAGCGTGACTTGTAGAGGCTAGGTGCTGGTCTCCAACATGACTCACAATGGTTGGTGAGATATCACTAGTATGACTTGCAATGACTAGACTTGTACCCCCAACATGACTTGTAGAGGTTGGTTGTTGGTCTCCACCATGACTCACAAGGGTTGGTGACTTTAGACATCGTGTTCTTATGCAAATTTTCATCCCTTGCATTGTTTTTCATGTTTGAAAAAGTCTCACACTCTAATTCTGGCAGACCAATGGTGTAAAAACCCATGCCTTCTAGGAGGCGAATCCATTCTTTCAATAGAAATACCAGGGGTCCTTCCTGATTGGTTGAGAGATTGGTCAACCACCTTGATTCAACAATGTGAAAGAGGTGATATAGACACAACCTAAGGACTACACAAATAAACACTCCACTAAAAATTCCTAAGATAAACATTACAAATAAACAACTTCTCCAAAATTTTATCCTAGGAATATTAGGTCATGAGTGTAAAGTAATGAAAAAGTGGAAAAAAGGGCCTTTTGGAAACCATCATGAGTTGATTAAATCCCAATACCAAGGGATGAAGGAGTGACAAGCAATTAACTTGACCTCCACATAACATCCATTCCCAGTGCAAGTAACCCTTGCTTCACGGGGCACCCCACAGGGGTACTAAACATTTGATGCAACATCTACCTCATGTACCATAGGAATCCCCCCTAAATCACCTATGTGAACCTAGGAATGGAAACTAAATATACCATTTCACATTTGACATATGGGGGTACATTTGACAATAGGGATCGTACATATGGGCAGGGTAGCTAAGCCCAAATATCCAAAATAACCAACACCATAGGGGTCCAAGTGGTACTCAAGGAAACCTCTGATCTAGTTGGATATCGGTGGCCACCCACCTATTCCACTGGCTTGAAATACATTTTTCCACCTTGGTAGTTTTTCTGCAGTTTTTTGGGTCCCAAACTTCTGGTGCTGTTTTGAGGCCCTAAACAACATTTTTTGGGGCCACGGGTTGTCTACGATATTCCCTAACCCCGATGAAATTTTTAATCCTCATATAGACCTTTCGAATGAGGTATTGAATACCCCAAACAAATATCATATGCAAAAGTTACACCCTCAGGAAGTTGGAGTATAAACTATCCCCATCAAGTCCCACAAACCTTTTGGCATTTCATCTTCCAAGGTTAGGGATTTTGATGTTTAGGGTTTTCTCATTTATGATTTATGTTAAAAATTCCTTTGGGGCCTCATTATAAATGCATATTCTTGCAAATAATCATAGTTGTTACATCTCTTTTGAGAGATAAGCTGCCACCATTCTAGCGAATTGAGTCACTCTATATTTTTATAGTTTCTATACATTTATTTAATTAATAGGAATTGTGTATTATTGTATCTTTTTGTTTCTTTCAGTATCTCTGTGTATTTCTACATTATATTTCCACCTTCATTTTGTTCTCAAAATAATCTAGATCACTGGTATCATAATAATATGCTCCTAGTCGTTTCTTAGTTCATGTCCCTTACGAGGTCAAGGTATAGAGAGTTGGTTCTCGAGCTAGTTTCTCTTGAGAAAAACCTATCTTGCTAGCCCAAGAAACCTACCACGGCAGAAGAAAAGAGATGAAAGGGAGCTGGAGATCCTATAAAGTTGTTTCTTGTGGAATCCCTCACTCAACGGAGGAATGAGATGATGGATAATTTTTCCCAAATCCTTCAATGATTATCAACAATACCAGGCGTGTCTTCGTCAAGCAGCCTCTTTGGAGACGATGCCCCTTTCAAGGTACATGTTAATTTTGATATTCCCATATTCGAAGGTCATATATATGTAGATGATTTGAAAACATGGTTAAATAAACTAGACGGTTATTTCTCTGTTCACAATTTTTTTACTAGAGAAAATATCACCTTTGCACTCCTTAAGGTTGTCCCCCATGTCAAATATTGGTGGGAGACTCACTGTGAGAAAAAATCCAAATAGGATTCCGAAATATTTGAGGTCGATCCCACTTGGAACTATTTTATGGATGTCGTGAAGAAAAAATATTACCTTGTTGGAAATTATGATGACCAGTACACGATGGGCCACACTGCGTCAACTATGATGACTAGTACACGAGATGGAACACACCGCATCAAGAGAGAGGTCAAATAGTGGTGGATTTCACAAATACCTTCCATAAAGTGTGCACCAAGATAAGCATAAAAGACTCTTAGCGACATCTGGTTCTAAAATATGGTGGGGATCTACACATGTACATCCAAATAGAAATGGAGTTTCTAGACATCTCATCATTGCGATTTGCTTATCTATATGCTGTCAAAATTAAACAGAAATTTAATAAGAAAAATAAGTAGGAGTTCAGGTTTGCAAATATGCAACAACTAAAGTATGGTAAATGCAGACCTAACTCACAGATAACCCAACCTCAAGACAAATAGTCCAAGACACAGGAAACAAAGGGTAACGAGAAGACAAAGAAGGACACTGTAAAGTGGTGTGACTTCCACAAAATCCTTTGGCACAACACTGATGAATGTCACTTGAAATAGTCAATGGTGGTCGAGCTCAAAGAAAACTATTTGAGCCCCGACTCAGACTCTAATTTCAAAAAAAATACTACATAACATTTATGTAGAACCCACTACTACCATCGCGACCACAACAATCCAACCAGAAGAACCAAAGGATCCTAAGGAGGGGGAGCACCTATTCCATTCACATATGTGGGTGAAGGGGACCCCACTATATTTCATTGTTGATAGTAAAAGCTAAAAGAACCACATCTCAGCAGAGGTCATCAAGTAGTTGGATTTGTCAAAAACACCACACCCGCAACCATACAACATTGGGTGGCTTCACTAGGGATGATATCTCCGCGTCAGCTAGTAGTGTCACATGTCCTACGGCATCAAGCCCTTCAAGGATGAGGTATTGTGTGATGTTTCCCCATGAAATTATGTGATGTTATTTTAGGGAAACCATATATGTGGAAGCGTCATGTTGTTTATGAGTCTCGACCTTGTAGTGTCATCATTTCTCTAGGGGCTCATCTCTACAGTGTAACAGAGTTAGTTCCAACTATGATCTCGAAAAAACAGTGACACAAAGTAGTCTCTCATATGAGAAATTTTATCTTCTTCATGATCCAGTCAGAAGGTGAATAGAAGGACACTGCGACCATTGCATCCTTGACCCAAGACCTTTCTATCCAGCAGAAGTAGGTTGACGATATTTTAGAAGAGAACAAAGACATTGTTTCTCTACCTATGGGGGTGCCTCTGTACTACCCAGTTAAGCCAAGCTATGACAGAGCCCTTCATAGCTCTATTGGTTGCAACTCTTTTTCATGTGTGCTTAGGTTTCCAACCATTATCCCCCACTAATCTCTTCGTGTTGCATCTTCATCCACTCATGTGGATCATGCAACTATATTGGGTGAACAGATCCAACCCCTCCAACAAAATGTTCATGACAACCTTCAACAATCTAAGCAGGACAACTTCTTCAATGCAAGCAACTAACCAAGGTTTAGATTCAACAAAATGTTCCCCAGACACTTGATGTAATGGATACCATTACTTACTAAGGGGGTAGGAATTATCTAGGTGGATATTGGTGGCCACACTATTCAACTAGCTTGAACACAATTTTCCACCTTGGTAGGGTTTCTACGGTTTTTCAGATCCCAAACTTTCGGGGCCATTTTGAGGCCCAAAACAATACTTTTTCGACTTTTTTGGGGATATAAGTTGCCAATTACATTCCTTAACCCCATATGGAAGTTGTACTCCTCATCTAGACCTTTCTAATGAGGTATTGAATTCCCCAAACGAAGATCGTATGCAAAAGTTACACCCTCGAGAAGTTGACGTATAAACTAACCCCATTGGGGCCCACAAATATTTTGGTGTTTCATATTCTAGGGTTAGGGTTTTGGATGTTTATGGTTTTCTCATTTATTGTTTATGTTAAAAAAACCTTTGGGGCCTCATTTTAAACACATATTCTTGTGAATCAACGTAGCCATCACGTCTCTTCTTAGAGATAAGCTACCACCATTCTAGCGAGTTCAGTCACTCTGTATTTTTACAGTTTCTATACATTTCTTTCATTAATAGAAATTGTGTATTATTGTATCTATGTGTTTCTTGAAATATCTGTGTATTTTCTTATTATATTTCTACCTTCATTTCATTCTCAAAATACTCTGGATCAGTGGTATCAGGGCAGTCTGCTCCTAGTCGTTTCTTAGTGCATGTCCCTGATGAGTTCAGGGTATAAAGAGTTGGGTCTTGAGGAAAACCACTCTTGTTATCCCAAGAAACCTTCCATGGAGAAAGAAAAGAGAGACAAGGGAGCAAGAGATCCTATCAAGATTTTTCTTGCGGAACACCTTGCACAACAGAGGAACAAGATGATGGAGAAAATTCCCCAAATCCTTCAATAGTTTCCACCAATTGCAGGCACATTTTCGTCAAGAAGGTGCTTTGGAGAATCTGTCCCTTTCAAGATACAGGTTATTTTTTATATTCTCATATTAGAAGGTCATACAGATGTAGTTAGAAAAGTGGTTAAATTTACTACAAGGTTATTTCTCTATTCACAATTTTTTCGATAGAGAAAATATCACCTTTGTACTCCTTAAGGATGTCTCCCATGTCAAATATTGGTGGGAGACTTACTATGAGAAACAAATCAAAGAGGATTCCAGAATATTTGGGGCTAAGCCCACTTGGAACTATTTTATGGATTCCATCAAGTAACAATGTTACCCTATTGGAAACTATGATGACCATTACACGAGATGGATCACACTACATCAAGAGAGAGGCCAAACAATGCCAGAGTTCACAAATACCTTCCATACCTTTCACACCAAGTAGGGTATCAAATACTCTGAGAGACATCTATTTCTAACATATAATGGGGCTTTACACAGGTACATACAAACATAAATGGAGTTTCATAACATCTCATCATTAGGATATTCTTATCGATATGCTATCAAAATCGAGCAAAAATTTAAGCAACAGAACAAGCGGGAGTTTGAGTCTACAAATACACAACAACCAAAGTATGGTAAAGGTATCCCTAACTCATAGAACAACCAACCTCAAGACAACTAGTCCAAGCCACAGGAAACGAAAGGCAATGGAAAGACAAAGAAGGATATTGGAAAGTGGTGTGACTTCCACAAAATTCCTTAGCACAACACTGATGAATCTAGATCAAAATAGTCATCGGTGGACGAGCTCAAAGAAAAAGAGTTGAGCCCCAACTCGAACTATGATTCAAAAAAAAAGAAAGATGAATCATCGATGCATAACCCACTGTTACCATCATGAACAAAACAATCCAAACATAATAACTAGAGGATACTGAGGAGGGGGAGTGCCTCTTCCATTCATAAATGTGGATGAAGGGGACCTCACTACATTTCATTGTTGATAACGGAAGCCAAAAGAACCTCATCCCAACATAGGTCATCAAGCAGTTGGATTTGTCGACGAAACCACACCTATAGCCATACAACAATGGTTGGCTTCTCTAGGGATGAGATCTTTGTGTCAGCCAATAATGTCGCTTATCCTACAACATCAATCCCTTCAAGGACGAGGCATTGTGTGATGTTTCCCCAATGTAATTCTGTGATGATCTTTTATGCCATCCATATATGTGGAAGAGTCACGTTATTTATGATTCTTAACCCCTTAGTGTCATTTTTACTCTAGGGGGTCAGATCTACAAGGTACCAGAGGTAGTTCCAACTATTGTCTTGGAAAAACAGTGCCACAAAGTACTATCTCATAATACAAATTTTATCATCTTCACAATCTATTCAGAAGGTGAACATAAGGACACTGTTACCACTGCATCCTCGACCCAAGGAATTTCTATCTAGCAAAAGAAGGTCGACAAGATTTTAGAAGAGCACAAAGAAATATTTTCTCCACCTACAGGGGTGCCTCCACACTACACAGTCGAGACAAGCTATCATAGAGCCCTTCATATATCCATTGGCCACAACTCTTTTCAGGCATGCTTAGGGTTCCCATTTTTAGCCCCATTGATATAGATTTTCGTGATATATTTTCACCGACATATTCCTCCCATACTTAGGTATATCATGCAACTATATTGGGTTAATATATCCAACCACTCCAGTAATAGGTTCATGAAAACCTTCAACAATCTAAGAAGAAGAACTTCTTTAGCAAGGTAGGCATCTCACCAAGGTTCAGATTCAACAAAATCTTCCCCAGAAACTTGATGCAATGGAGACCATTTCTTCCTAAGGGTGAAGGAATGATACAAGTGGATATCAGTGGCCACCCACCTATTCCACTAGCTTGAAACACAATTTTCCACCTTGGAATTTTTTCTACAGTTTTTCGGGTTCCAAAAATCTAGGGTTGTTTTGAGGTCCTAAATGACATTTTTTTGGACTTTTGAGGGGCAAGGGGTTACCAATTCCACTCCTTTACCATTCAAATAAGTTGTACCCCTCGTTTATGTATTTCCAATGAGGCATCAAACACTCCAAATGGAGATCGTATGAAAAAGTTATGCCCTTGGGAAGTTGACGAATCAACTACCCCCATTGCTGCCCACAAACGTTTTCACATTTTATCTTTTGGGGTTATGGTTTTGGATTTTTAGGTTTTTCTCATTTATGATTTATGTTAGAAAGTCTTTCTGGCCTCATTGTAATCACATCTAACCTTCACATCTCTTCTCATAGATAAGCTACCACCATTCCAAGGAATTCAATCACTCTGTATTTTTATAGTTTCCATGCATTTCATTCATTAATAAAAATTGTGTATTACTGTATCTCTATGTTTCTTGCAATATCTATTTGTATTTCCTTATCATATTTCTTCCTTCATTTCATTCTCAAAATAATCTCCATCAGTTTTATTAGAGAATTTTTCTCTTGGTCGTTTCTTAGTGCATGTCCCCGACAAGGTCAAGGGATAGAGAGTTGGTCTCGAGCTATTTTCTCTTGAGGACAACCACTCTTGCCAACCTAAGCAACTTCCCATGGAGGAAGAAAAGAGAGATGAGGGAGAAGGAGATCTTATCAAGCTGTTGCTTGTGAAATCCCTTGCGCAATAGAGGAACAAGATGATGGAGAATTTTTCCCCAATCCTTCAACGATTTATAACAATAGCAGGTGTGTCGCATCAAGAAGTCACTTTGGAGAAACTACCCCTTTCAAGGTACATGTTAATTTTTATATTCTTGTATTCGAAGGTTAGATAGATGCATATGCTTTGGAAAATTGGTTAAATCTACTTGAAGGTTATTTCTCTGTTCACAATTTTTACGATAAATAAAATATCACCTTTGCACACTTTAAGGTTTTCCCCCATGTGAATGATTGGTGGGAGGCTAACTGTGAGAAAAAATATAGAGAGGAGTCCAGAATATTTGGGGTCAAGCCCACTTGGAAATATTTTATGGATTCCATCAAGGATCAATATTACGCTATTGGAAACTATGATGACCAGTACATGAGATGGACCACACTATGTCAAAAGAGAGGCAAAACAAGGATTTGGTGAAGGGTCTCAATACATCGTCCATCAACCTCATGAAAGTGGTTGGTGAATTTGTTAAAATTTCCATGCATTTCTATGAGCAAAAGGAAATAGAGGAACCCTCATTATTTATAGTCGCACTCACCTGGGAGTCCTTTAGGGATGTGATTAAAGAACAATACTACCCTCTTGGAAGTTATGATGACCCATATACAAAATGGACCACACTACGGTAGGAAATGGACCAATCAATGCTAGAGTTCAAAAATATCTCCCATACCTTGCGCACAAATATGGGTATCAAAGATTATGAGTGGAATCTGGTGCTCAAGTATCGTGGTGGTCTGCATAGATACATCCAGGTAGAAATGGAGTTTCTAGACATCTCTTCCTTCGATGTGGCTTATCGATATGCTGTCAAAATCGAGTAGAATCTTAAACAAGAGACCCGACAGTTTGGGTTTGGGAACCACTCACAGAAGAAGCAGGGAAAGGGAAACCCCAACCCATAGAAAAGAGGGCAGAGAAAATATGGACCACATCAGGACAACTAGTCCAAGCTGCAAGCAAAGAAGGACAACATAAAGATGAAGAAAGATAATAGGAAGTGGTGCGACTTCCATAAGAGCCCCTGACATAACACTGTTGATTTCCACTCAAAGTAGTCATTGATGGTTGAGGTAGAAGCCTTTGAATCAGATGTGGGTTTGAACTCTGAGTCAAAACCAGAAAAAGGGAGACACATCATTGATGTAGAACCTAGTGCCACTGTTTCTACCACCAAGATCCAGCCTGGTGAACTTGGTGAGAT
The DNA here is from genome assembly GCA_010110895.2 of Picea sitchensis. Lineage (NCBI taxonomy): Eukaryota > Viridiplantae > Streptophyta > Pinopsida > Pinales > Pinaceae > Picea > Picea sitchensis. The sequence continues at coordinate 53,063 of SNQJ01S0020898.1, forward strand.
AGAAGAAGGTGGGATCCTCTTTAATTCACATATGTGGATGAAAGGAACCCCGTTGCACTTCATCATTAACAACGGTATCCAGAATAACCTCATCTCAACAAAGGTCTTCAATAGGATGGCCCTTCCAACAATGTCACACCCACAACCCTACACCATTGGATGGCTCCGCCAAGGAAGTGATCTTCGCGTCAGCCAACAGTGTTGCCTATCATACGACATCAATCCCTTAAAAGATGATGTATTGTGTGATGTTTCTCCCCTTGAAGTTTTTGATGTTCTTTTGGGACAACCTTATTTATGGAAACCCCATGATGTATATGAGTCTAGGACTCGAAATTTTATTATTACTTTGAACAGGAAATTGTACAGGATACCCAAGGCAGGACCACCTAGTGTTATTTCCTTTATCTCTGCCAAGAAATTAAGAAAGGTCATATCTCAGACCAGGAATTTTGTCTTCTTCATGATTGTCTCTCAGAACAAGAAAAATATTGCAGCCATGACCAAGGCCTCTATGACCGACCTCTCCACGCAACGAAAGAAAATGGATAAGGTTGTGGAAGAATACAAATACACATTCTCCTCACCTACTAGGGTACCTCTGCACTGTCAAGTCAATCATTCAATCAATCTGAACCTTGATGCACCACTACCGAATGGTCCAGTCTATCTTTTCTCTCTATTAGAAAATGAGGAGATCAAGCGTCAGATCCAAGAACTACTCCACAAGGGGCACATCTGACCCAACTCATCACCTTGTAAAAGCCCGATCGTGCTAGTACAGAAGAAAGACGGGACCTAGTGACTCTGTGATGTAGGAGCATCACTCCACCTCATTAGTGCATCAATGCACTTGGAATGGATCCCAAAGAAGGATGCACCATTCCTTTCAAATTTTGAGCATAAATTTAAAAATTTGATGTAATTAAAGTTTGGAGGCTCAATGAGAGATGAGCCATTGTCTTTGTACATGATGAGTTATTGTAATATGTAGATTATCCTTTAATGGCCGACAGTAGGTGTATCTAGATACAATTCGGACTAGATGGCAATTAAAATGTAATTGACGTGAGTAGGTATTCTAGAGGGAAAGATCGATAAGACCCCTCATGTATAAATCAATGTAATGTATGCCAAGAAGAGGTTGTTGGAAATTAGGAGAGGAGAGGAGAAAGAGATGATATCTTTTTGTAGTCCAACCTTGTACATAGTGTAAATGACATTCAATATTAATGCAAAAGTATATTTCTCTGCCTATGAGTTTTCTGTGTGTTTTATCAGTTTTATGAATGTGCTTGAATGTTAACTGTGTATGTTTGTGAATGTTGTGAGTATATGAATGGTTTATGTTTGCAGGAATGAGATAGAAAATCTCTATCTGTAGTTTTCTGAGTATTTTTGGGCTCTTAGGATTGTGCAAGGAGTGCACACTAGAGTAGTTGAAAAATCTATGAAGCCAATGCAAGGAGTGCACTTGAACTCTGTTTCGAGTTCAGAGAAGAGCGTGCCAGGTGGGCACACCAGAACAAGTCATAAATCTCAAAAGGAGTAGTGCAAGGAGTGCACAACAAAGTTGTTGAAAACTCTCTGAGCTAGCACAAGGAGTGCGCCTACACCCATAGTAGTGTAAAAGATCAAAAGGGAAATTTGTCCCAAGAAGTCCAACTAGACTTATTGAATACTCCGAGGAAGGAGGATTTGCAAGGAATGCATTGAGCAGGCGCAAAGAGTGTGCAATAACTATGTTTCAAGTTCTATGAAAAGGTTTCCAAGAAGGCACATCAGATTTGTTGACCACTCTGATAGCTACTGAAAAGAGTGCACAAAACCAACATACAACTAAATTGTTTGTCAAAGCTTAGGAGAACGAGTGCAAAGTGTGAGGAGGGAGCAATAAATACTTTGTAGAACGAAAGGAATGAACCCTTCAAAGTCCGAGCACTTACAGGATCAGGAGAGATAGCTCAAACTTTGTAGAACCAAGTGCAAGGATCACACATATTACTCAGTGGAGTACTGAGTCTGAAGAAGACCCATGCAAGATGTGCATCGGGCCAACACTTAGTCAAAGTGTTGAGGAGTTCAAGTCTGGAGAAGCGCAAAGAGAACGCAAAAAAAACTTATTCTCAAGTTCAAAGCTCATGAGGTGTATCACAAGCCAAGGACCAACAATCGATCTCGTAGGAGAAGAATCAAAGATTAAGCCTTTGAAAAATATCGATAAATCCTTCATTTTAAGGAAACCATAGCAGCAGCAGAGGAGGAGAAGATACAACAACCATCGGATGGGATGTTAGAATCAATGTGGGTCGTTATATCAACCCCATATAGGAGGAGGAGCACGCAGGGGAGAAGGAAAAATCTCATCTGTTGGATCTAGGAATGAGGATCTATAGTCCTTGGATATAGGTAAGTAGCACACGTTTTAATCCCTCAAATTACTTCGGATTTCATGACTTTAGAAAATTATCGTGTATTTATTGTGAAGGGGAAAAGTCTCCTGAATCTCCAAAGCCTGAAGTAAATATGGGTCGTTGATATACAGAGAGCCATGTGTCAAAAAATCTCATGGTTTGGAGATATGGCACTCTAGAGGAAACATAGTACTATTGCAAAATCACGTGGAACCCCCAAAGTTTGGAAGTCCAGAATGCATCCTAGTGATTTGCTCAAGGGACATGTGGTGACAGATCTCACCATTTAGGAGAGAAACACTATGAAAGATTGTGTTTGTTTGGACAAAAGGATTTGGAACTCCCGAAGTTCTGAAGTCCATAATCAAATCTGGACCTTTGATTGGAAGGGACATGCGTGAGTGGATTGCACAGTCTGGAATTCCAGTTATCCAATGAAGTTGAGGAGTAAGTGTAGCAGCATGTGAGGTTCCCAAAATCTCAGGGACCCGAAGTAAATAAGAACCATCCATTTGCAGAGGATGCATGTCACCAGATATGGAGTTCCAGAGACTTGGCACTCTGGAGGAGAATAGGGTGCAGTGTATTGAGGACTCCTGAAGGGCCGAGAGCTAGAGAGAATATCAACCATTGGTTGAAGAGGACACATGGAGGGTTGATCATAGCTTCATCGGTTTGGCATTCAGAGGTATTTCTAGCAACAGATAGCCAGGACTCCCGAAGGCCCAAAGTACCAGAGTCCTGGGGGATAGATCCCAGCTGTTGACAGGAGAGGACAGATGGAACCTGATCTAGCACTTTGGAGTTCAGTACTCCAGAGGATTGAATGTGTTAGCGGTCCAAAACTCCCAAAGTCTGAAGTCCTAGAACTCATCGTGATCGTTGATTCTTTTGGAGGAGGAGAGTCATTGATATTTGCTGGGTGGAATTCCAGAGTTCATAGGTTACAAATCGGATCTATATCTACCTACTTTCAGACATTAAAGGAGATTATACATATAACAATAACTCGGCTTGTACAAAGACAGTGGATCGACTCTCCTTGAGCCTCCAAACTTTAATTACATAAAAATTTTGAATTTATACTCAAAATTTGAAAGGACTGGCGCGTCCTTCTTTGGGATCCATTCCCTCCAAGTGCGCTAATGCATTGGATGCTGACGCACTAATGAGGTGGATCGATTCTCCTGCATCATACTCCCACGCTAGAAAATATCATGATCTCCTGCTCATGGCTCCCCTGCTGCTGAGGTTGAGATCCTCCAGGGTCCCAAACTTGAATTTGGAGTTGTCCATCTGCTCCTCTTCCTTGATGATGTTGTTTTTGTTTTCTTTCTTCTATTGTAGGTTCTTCTTTGTTCAAATTATTTCTATTTTTGGTTGACTTCTTTGTTGCTTCCAACATCAATCTCCTTATCTCCTCTATTTCTCTGTCCAGTTGGTCCACTAGCTGGCTTCTGTCATGCAGACTGATCTGTTGATGCATCTTCTTCTCTTTACACAGATCAATGGGGATATATTCATGATATCCCATGAAAATTTAATCTCCTTTGGTAGTGGCTCGCCACTCCACTGCAGGCTCAAATTTTGCAGCCATATTACTGAGTTGCTGCTCAGTTATCTCCATTGACAGTTTAGCTTCTGCCAATTCCTCTATCTTTGGATTGTCTAACCAATCCTTCAGCATCTTCAACTCTATCTCCCATGGAGTGAGAATTTTATCTGAATTATTCTCTTCCTCTTTCATCTCTTGGGAATATGTCAATTTCTAGTCCTTATCCTCCCCCACGATAGTCTCTACTAGATGTATTTCTCCTTGTTCACCTGCAATATGTGCATTGGCCTTTGTTGGGCTCATATGTAGGAATATGTTGATTAACCCAATGATCAAAATATTCCTATGACCTTCCTCCTCTGTCATCACTCCTTGTTGATTCAAACTCTCCTTTGAGTTCCCGAGACTTTCAAAGAGTCTCACCTTCTCTTCATTTCCCGCCTGGCGAGATGAAATTTTTGTCCTGCCCTCCTGGCAGTCTGCGAGATCTTCCACCGATCTCTTCTCATTTCCCTCCTAGAAATTTGAACTTTCATCTCTACCCTTGTGGCAGTCTATGAGATCATCAGTTGATCTCTTCATATTTCCCACTTGGAAATATGAAACTTCATCTTTGCCCTCCTGACAGTCTATGATATCTTTGGTTGATCTATATTCCTCATAACTAAGGTTTCCAACCTCTAGTTCAAAAATGGAATCCATATCCTCTATGGCACTGAGTTTTTCAGCATGCCTCAACCACTTCCTCAATATGTGTTGTTGCCTCTTTGCAACCAACTGCTTGACATGCCACTTTTCTCTCTTCTTCAAGGGCCACTCATACCCCCAACTTCATTGTGCTTCTTGTTGCATATTTTTCCATTGCAATGTTAATTGATTGAGCTCTTCTCTAATCTCCTTGATCTCTTGGTCCATCTCCTCACTGCTCATCTGCTTAAGGTATTTTCCTAGACCTAGTCTATGGCCTTTAGTAGCCATTTTCCTCTTCTGTCTACTACCTGTAAACAAAATCATGCTTTGATACCACTTATTGGTATTAGACAAATATATTTTCCCTTGCCTGCTATTTGTAGACAAAATCAAGCTCTGATACCACTTGATGCAGACCTGCACCTTCACCTAGGGCCTGGGCAACCTCTCAATCTAGGATCGTTCAAATTCAGAGCTGGATCATCTCTCAGGCCCCTGCTGAGCCCCCAAAATATTACACAGGTAATTTATTCTCCTATTCGGGTCCAACAAAAATCCACGAGAACTTTCACTCTAGGCCCCCTTTTTCTTTAATTTCAAATTCAATCGCTATCCCTCTTGTTTCAGAAAAAATACCATATGACCATGGGTTGTGACCAGGCGCTAACTCTAAAGGCATTAATTCGGGACTTTAGAGCTCTAGGGTTTTCAACACCCTAATGCCTGAATTCCTCCTAATAACCGAATTGACGAAGCGTCGAACAGTTACAAGGATCAACAGTCTGCAACGCTCGTTGGAATCTATGACATGGAAATAATTTGGCAATTTGGGCTTTAGTGACTTTTCCCGCTCCAACATTGTATTCTCCTGGAATGCCGAACTTTTGGACCACTCAAGGATCCAATGGCTCTCAATTATTATCTACCACTTCTCCCCAAACATGCGAACTATGAACTTCCAGAGTACTTGTAGATCCAACGGTCCACATATCTCATCAATGAAGGGGCAAGATCCCTTCTTAACTTCGCGCTTTCAGAGTCCCAACTACTTCGACTGCAACCACCCACGAACATCGAACTGGAGGACCTCTGAATGAACCTAGATCGATGGTCCTCCATTCTACAGTGACCAATGACTAAGATCTTCTTTGGAATCTCGGGCTTCAGGATTTCTGACTAACTAATGCTTACAACCCTTCGGAGTACCAAACTACGAAGTGACCAGGAGGCCCAATATGCTCTCCACATGTCCCTTTCCAATGGATGACTATGATGACCTCCGGCCTTTGGGATATCCTCAACCTAAGTAACCCTCACTTCTTTCTTCTAGAGTACCCAACCTCTGGACTATGAGATATGGCACCATGTGTCCCTCTCACATGGATGACTGTGATATTCTCTGGGATTCTGGCCTTTGGGAGTGTTCAAGTAATAATACACACAATCCTCCAGAGCACCAAGTCTTCGGACTACAGGATCTACTACCACATGTCCTCCTCCAATATATGGCTAGGATGGAATTCGAACTTCGAGTGTCTTGTGAATCTCAACACCCATCTCCTCCCAGAACCTATGAACTTCAGAATTACTCCCGGCAAATATCAACGACTCTCCTCCTCTGGGACTCTGGACTTTAGGAGTTTTGGACTGATAACACATTCAATCCTCCAAAGTATCGAACTATGAAGTGCTATATTGGGTGCCACGTGTTCTCGCCTTTCAATGGTTGGTATCTATCCCCCGGGACTTCGATACTTTGGGCCTTCGAGAGTCCTGGTTGTCTACGGCTGGAAGTACCTCTGAATTTCAAACTGAAAAAGTTCTAATCGACCCTCCATGTGTCCTCTTCAAACAACGGTTGTGATTCTCTCTATCTCCCAGCCTTTCAAGAGTCCTCAACACACTGCACCCTATTCTCCTCTGGAGTGCCAAGTCTCTGGATCTCCAGATATGGTGACACACATCCTCTACAAACGAACGGTCTAGATTTACTATGGGTCCCTGGGAATTCGAGAACCTCACATGCTCTTGTGCCTACTCCTCAACTTCATCAGATAACCAAACTTCCAAACTGTGAGATCCACTAACGCTTTTCCCTTCCAATCAACGGTCCATATTTGATTCTGAAATTTGGAACTTCGGTAGTTCTCACTCGTTTTCTCCCAACACACATAATCTATCGAAGTGTTTCACTCTTGAATGGTGAGATCTATCACCATGTGTCCCCTATGCCAATGGCCCAGATGCATTCATACCTTCAGAGCTTTGGAGATTCCACGTGATTTGACAACAGTACTCCATTTTCTATGGACTACAAGATCTCTGAACCATGAGATATGTTAACACATGGCTCTCCATCTATTAATGAACCAGATTTAGTTCGGGCTTCAGGGATTTCGGAGACTTGTCCTCTTCGCAAGAAATAAATGAGAATTTTTTGAACTCATGAAGTCAGAAGGACTTCGAGGGATTAAAATGTGTGCTACTTACCGGGATCCAATGACTGTATATCCTCACACATAAATCCAATGGATGATATTTTTCCTTCTTCCTTGTGTGCTCCTCCTCCTGTCTAGGGTTTATCTAATGACAAAGATTTGAGTTCTGTGAGGATACTTCCAAGTGAGCACTTCAGAGTTACTGAACACTCTGAACCCGAGAAAAAGGAGTGCGCAGGGAAGTTTTGAAGACTAAAGACTTCAAGGGGAATCTCTGAAAGGAGTGCATTGAGAAGGGGTAAGGTTTGCGCCAAATCCTAAGCCCGTTTCAGTTGGAAAATATCAGGAGAGTTAGCGTCGTTGTGAACAAAGTCCCTGCAAAGTGTGCAGAGGCCGAGAAAATTTTAAGGTTCAATTTGTGGAAGAAGGGCAAGGTGTGCACAAGTGAACTTATTTTCAAGTTCAAATATTAGGAGAGGCAGTGCAGGAAGAGGCCAAGTCGCTGGCCCTGTAGAGGAAATTTCAAAGGCCGAGCCTTTGAAATTTATTGAGAAAGATCCTTCAACAGAAGGAAAGAGTAGACAGGTGAGGAGGAGATACAACATCCATCAGATCTATTTTCATAATCTATCTGAACCGTCAGATCAGAGTTTGGATAGGACAAGGAGCATGTAGAGGAGAAGAATGGATCCCAGTCATTGGATCTGAGCGAGTGGATCAAAAACTGTCATATCCAGGTGAGTTTCATGAGGTTTAACCTTGAGGGTCCTTCAGACTTCGGAAGTTCGGAGGTTTTCCATATTTAGGTGCAGAGGAGACGAGTCTTCCGAAGTCCCAAATTCTGAAATCAATTGGGACCATCCATCAGTAGGGACACATGGCAGTGGATACTAAAGTTCAGATACTTGGTGCTCTGGAGGGCTGGACGTATTTGCAGTCGATAATGCTTGAAGGCTAGAGTCCCAAAGAAGATATTTTACGTCCACGTAAGAGGGACACATGGCTCCAGATCTCTCAATCCATAGGTTGGGTACTCCAGAAGACAGAAGTGAAAGCTACTTAGGTTGAGAATCTCCCAAAGGATCGAAGGCCGAAGGTCATCACATTCGTCCATTGGAAAGGGACACATGGAGAGAGAATTGGGCCTCCTCATCACTTCCAAGTTTGGTACTCCGGAGGGTTGTAAGCATTAGTTAGTTGGAACTCTTGAAGCCCAGGATTCCAAAGAATATCTTAGCCGCTGGTCATTGTAGAATGGAGGACCGTCAATCTAGGATCCTTCAGAGGTCTTCTAGTTCAATGTTCAGGGGTGCTTGCAGTAGGAGAATTCAGGACTCCTGAAGCCCAAAGTTATGAAGGGATCTCAACCCTTAATTGTTGGGGTATCTAGACCATTGGATCTGCAAGTACTCCAAAAGTTCAATGTTCATGTTTTCGGGGAGAAGAGGTAGTTAAGAATTGAGATCCTTTGAAGCCCAGAGTCCCGTAGTATATCTACACCATAGATCAACAGGGAAATGTGAGTCATTGGATCCTTGAGTGGTCGTGGAAGTTAGGCACTCCGGGAGAATACAGTGTTGGAGTAGGAAAATTCACCTAAGCTTGAATTCAAAAATTATTTCCCTTTCGTAGATTCCAATAAGCGTTGCAGACTGTTGATCCTTGTAATTGTTCGACGCTTCATCGATTTGGATATTTGGAGGAATTGAGGTGTTGATGTGTTGAAATGCAGGAGCCCAGAACTCTGAAGTCTTGATTTATCTCCTTTAGAGTTAGATCCTAGTCACATCCCATGGTCATACAGGATTTTGGCCAAAACAAGAGGGCTAGCAAGCGAATTTGAAATTAAAGAAAAAGGGGGCCTAGAGGGAAAGCGCCTGTGGGTTTTTGTTGGACCCGTATAGGATAATAAAGGACCTGTGTAATATTTTGGGGGCCGAGTAGGGGCCTGAGAGTTGATCCAGCTCCGAATTTGAATGATCCTAGACCGGGAGGTCGCGTGGGCCCCATGTGAAGGTGGGGTTCTGCATCACTCTGTATTGATTATCGAGCCCTAAATAAGATCACAGTCAAGAACCGATACCCAATTCCCTAAATCGATGATCTCCTTGATGAACTCAAGGGGTCCAAATACTTCAGTAAGATTGATCTGAAGCTTGGCTACCATCAAGTCCAAATAGAGAAGACAAATGTATGGAAGACTGCCTTCAAGTCAAAAGAAGGTCTTTTGGAATGGTTGGTCATACCTTTTGGTTTTACAAATACCCCAACAACTTTCATAAGGATGATATATTGCGGTCTTTCACCAATTCTCTTGTATTGGTGTATCTGGATGAAATCCTCATCTACAAAAAGACTTAGGAGGAACACTTGCAGCATATCCAATAGGTTCTGCACACTCTGCAGCAACATCAACTATATGCTAACTTGGAAAAATACTCCTTTGGCATGGACAGGGTCTAGTACCTAGTATACATTGTTGATGAGCATGGTGTGCATGTGGATCTAGCCAAGATCCAGGTCATCCGTGACTGGACAACCCCAACCACGCTCACTAAGCTTCAGAGATTCTTAGGCCTTGACAATTTCCATCACAGGTTCATGTTGGAATTATCCCATATTGCATTGGACCTTAGCCAAGTAACCAGGGGTGGTGGTAAGGCCAAGTTTGTGTGGGGCCTGTCGCAACAAAAAGAATTCTATGATTGGAAACAATTCTTATGCTCAATTCCAGTACTTTCCTTACCTGACCTGTAACATCCCTTTGAGATCGAGACATATGCCTCAAACTATGATGTGGGCACAATTCTCACTCAGCACAGCCACCCCGTGGCCTATCATAGTGAGACACTATTAGAAGTTGTCCATAAGTACCCTAATTACGACAAATAAATATACTCCATTGTCCAATCCTTCCGTCAGTGGAGGCATTAAATTCTCGAGAAGGATACATTCATACACTCTGATCATAAGCCACTACAATTTATGCAGACACAAGAAAAATTGCAGAATGATCACCATTAGAGGTGGTCCATAGACTTGCAACAGTTCCACCTCAACATCAACTATAAGATAGGCAGTACCAACTAGGTCGTTGAATGCCTCAGATAACCTCCAGTTTCATCACTCACCAAGGTTCTAGACTCTTGCGGCCATGATATGTCTGAATGGCCCCACCTCTATGAGAAATATCCTGACTTTTCCACCGCCTACCAAATGTTGGGCGCCAACACAACTATCAATATTTTCCATCTTCAGGACGAAATGTTATTCCATCTAGGCCATCTCTATGTTCCATCAAGTGAGAAGGAGAATCTTATTTTGGAATCCCACTATAGTTAGGTGGCAAGAACATTTTTATTGGTCGAAGCTTCGACAAGATGTCAACAAGTATATCAGGTCCTTCAATGCCTACGCTATTTCCAAACCGACCACTACGAAAAAGAACCTGTACACCCCCTCTACCTACTCCTGACAGGCCCTAGGAATCCATCTCAATGGAGTACATGTCATGCCTTCCATCCACCAAGCGGGAAAATGACTATGTTTTTGCAGTTGTTGATCGCTTTTCCAAGATGGATATTTTGGTCGCTTGCAAGAAGACCATCACAGCGGAGGCCACTGCTAATATCTTCTTTGAACGAGTGTGGGTACATTTTGGTATCCCAAAAACCATTATCTCAGATCAGGATAGTCGGTTCCTCAAAAAAAATTGTTCAAGCCTCTAGTCATTGTTGGACACTAAGATCACCAAATCCACTACCTTCCACCCCCAGAAGGATGGTCAAAACGAGGTCGTCAGATGATCGTGCATATCTTGTGAATGTACAATTGAAAGAATCCCCGAACATGGGATGAGAGTCTTCCTTATGTTCAACATAGCTACAACATATCCATACATAGTTCAACCAGCCACAACCCCTTTCAGGTGGGGTTGGGATTTCAACCATTGGATCCCATGGATGTTGCACTACCCATTGCGGCCACCTAGGACAACTCATCCCATGCTTTGAATGAAGATGAAAAAGCCTCCTGATTCATTGAGCAGATCCAACACATCCGCCAATAGGTTCAGGATATTTTATAGAAGTCCAATGCCAAGTACAAGTAACACCATGTTCAACACCGGGTGCCACACAAGTTTCTGGTGGGAGACAAAGTTTGGTTGCAATTGCAGAAAGAACACCTTACAAGGCCTCATTAGAAGCTCCTTCCACTCCATTATGGACATTATATCATCACCAAGGATGTGGGTGACAATTATTTTGAGCTCAACATTCCCCCCTTCCTTGACTTGCACCCAGTTTTCAATGTGAACCTCCTTCAACCATATTTTCCACCATTATTGGACACCTCGGAGATCACAGAACAATTGACACCAATAGATATCAACCGTGGCTGCATGGAACATGCATAAACTAGTTATATCATGGACATGCAGGTCAAGGGAACTCGCTAGAAATAGATCTAGCTTTATCGGTTTGTGAAAGAAGGGCAACTCCTACACCAAGGCAAGTGGCTCACATGGGGCCAACTTCAGCAGAAATTTCCTCATCTAATGGGGGAAATCAATGAAATGGAGACCAGTTATTCCTAAGGGGGGAGTATTGATCCAGTAAGATATCAGTGGCCACCCACCTATTACAACTAGCTCAAAATGGTTTTTTTGAAATTTACTAGTTTTAGCAATTTTGGGGGTCCTAAACTTCTGAGGCCATTTTGAGGGCCTAAACGACGTTTTTTTCAATCAGGAACCTCAATGAGAATTTAGGGGAACATTTGAGCCCCCTAAATGAATCTCCTCTTCAATACCTTTCCAATGAGCTATCGTGCTCCCAAAATGGAGATCGTATGCAAAAGTTATGACCCCGGGAAGTTAATGTACTAACTTACCCCAACATGGCCCACATGACTTTTGGTGTTTCATCTCTTAGGGTGAGTTTTTTGGATGTATAGGGTTTTGGCATTGAATTTTATTGTAAAAAGGATTTCAAAGCCTCATTGTTCTCATATTCTTGTGAAGGAGTGTAGTCGTCACATCTCTTCTCGGAGATAAGCCACCACCATTCTAGCAAGCTTGTTTCCAGTCTGCATTTTATAGTTTCAACATATTTCTTTATTGAATAGAAGTCAGTTTTATTGTATCTACGTTATTATTCCTTGTGTCTTTGTATTAATAATAATAATAATCAGTTTTCATTTCATTCTTCTCATAAAATCTAGATCATATGCCTCCATGTCTATGTGATTAAAAGGCATGTATTATGTCTATCCTTCAGTTATGAATGAAGAAAAATGGTTTTTAATAGCATGGTATATTATAAAAAGGGTGTTTATTTTAGCATGTGAAATTATGGTTTTATCATTAATGGCTCGATATGGTTTCACCGTGATTGATATTTGAAGTGTAGACATTGAATATGAAATTTCATTCATTTTGTAGAGTTTCTAAGATAACTACACAGAAGATCTAGTTAACAATGAAACACATACAACATGAAAATGGTGTGAAGAGAAGACAAAAATTGGAGGAAAGAATGAAAAGAATTTCCATGATCTCTTTGAGAGAATGTTACAATACAAGTGATATAATCTATATCACACAACTAACTTTCCATAGTCCCGATCTAATGCACATTAGGAGTGTTCTAGAGAGATGTGACACACACTGGTAGTCACTAGAGTCAACTACCACCTAGTCCTAGTTGGCCATGCAGTCATCAGTTAACTATCCAAACTAGAGTAAAATGAGGAGGATATCACTCACACATGTGGAATGCACCTTACTAGTGATTATCCCAATGCAGATGTGCATTACTGGTGATGATCCCGAGGTTAGCATGCAACACTTGGTGATAAAGACGAGGTTGACATGTAACACTTAACTCAACTAGTCTAACTGAATGGTAAATGAGAATTGATTTAATGGTATGTGGAACCCTTGTATATGGGAGAATATCATCAATGAGAGAAGAACATATCAGACTAAGGGACCCTCAACATATCAAAATAAACATAGGAAAAGAAATGAAAGGAAAATCCTAGGTGTGTGTAATATCTCCAACACCCCCCCTGAACACTACTAGGGAGTATACATAATGAATGGGTCCTGGAAATAGAGGATATGTTAGGTACCCATGAACAATGCAAATAATGAACACTAAAATAAAGTGAGAAAAGAGGGAAAACCTCATGGGAAAAACCCCCTGCCTCAAAATACAATGTATCAAAAGAAGAGAAAGACAATTGCTAGGAAACTATGTCCTTCACTCCAAGACAATTTTGAAAACTATGGAATTTTTTCTTAGTGAAGGTCTTGGTGAAGATGTCAATAGTCTTCTCAATGGAAGAAAAATACTACAAATTGATGACCCTGTCATGAACCAGATCCCTGATAAAATGCATATGGATCTTGATATGTTTTTTCCGTTGTCTTTGCACTGGATCTTGACATAATTTAAGTGTACTCTGGTTGTCGCACCAGATCATAGTTGGATGGTGGAAATGAATGTCGATCTTAGTGAGGAATTTCTGCAACAATAGTTACAGGATGGTGACGTTGTATTCTCATTGTACTCGTCCTCTTATGAAGATAGAGAAATATATGACTGTTTTTTTCTCAACCAACAGATTGGGACGGATTCGAAACTCGACATGTAACTGGAGGTGGACTTGCAATCGATACCATTTCTAGCCCAGTTAGAATTGGTGAAGCCTATGAGATCCATATTGCAACTTGCTACGTATAGGATCGCAAAACTAATGGTTCCATGAATGTATTTGAGAATGCACTTGGCAGCCTTCTAGTGTAACTCATGCGTCTCCTGCATGTACTTGGAGGCTACTCCTACTGCATATGATATATCTGATCGGGTGTGAGTGAGATACAAAAGGATCCCCACAATATGTCAAGACAATGTGTTTTCTACCACTGCTATATCTCGACCATCCTCAAGTCTAATCCTAGATAAAGAAAAGGTGTAGGTGCATACTTGCAGTCTGTCATGTGGAATCTCTCCATGAGATCTCGAGCATACTTAGCCCGACATCGCTTGATGCTTGAATCCCTCATTATGATCTCGAGACCAAGAAATAAATGGAGTGGACCCATGTCTTTCATTGAAAACCTGTCATGAAGAATTCCCTTGACCGAGGAAATAGCTAAAATTGAGTTAGTGGTGATCAAAAGATCGTCCACGTACAGAACTAGAATTAGAAGTGAGTTAGTGGTACTCAACATGTAGACATTTGGATCAGATTTATATATGAAAAAATTCTTGGAGAGCAAGAAGGAGTCCATCTTTTCATACCATGCTCTAGGAGCATGCTTGAAGCCATAGAGTGATTTTTTGAGTTGGCACACTAAAGATGAATTCTGTATGAATCCAGGTGTTTTCTCCATATAAATATCCTATGAGATATCCTCATGAAGTAAAGAATTATTCACGTCCATATGATGTAATTTCCATCCCTTTTATTATCCAATGGAAATCGCCAACCTGATAAAATCCAACTTTTCTACTAGAGAAAAATTGTCATCATAGTCGATCCCAAGGATCTACTAAAATACCTTGGCAACAAGTCTTGCCTTGTTTCTACGCACCTATCTGTCTTCTAAATTTTTGGTCCTATAGACTCATCTACATATGATAATCTTCCTATATGAATAAATTGGAACCACATCCCAAGTCTTGTTCTTAAGGAGAGAGTTGTACTCCTCCTACATGGCTACTTCCTAGAAAGGGTTCCCTACAGCCTCTCTATAGGTCTATGGGTCTTAAGACTGGACCATATAACAATGCAGAGGCATTGTGGGTTCAGTGGAAGTGAGTACATGAGGAGGATCCTCGAACTAATATATGTTCCTCCTCGGATCCGTTGGATCCCCAATAAGGTCTCATGCATCTTGAAGTGTGGACTATGCCCACTTGGGCATCTACTCTGGCTCCTCATCTGTACGTACTAAATCTATATCTGAGCTATGACTGTGCATTTGTATCCTCTAAATCCTCCAAATATATATCAAAACTTGAATCTATGGTGTGATCAGAATGTGTGGACTCATCATCTGCAATTGATGGAAGTGCAAAATCCTCTACATGTGGCTCATGTGGAGCATGCGAGAGACTTTCCTTGAACTGGATACTATGATCAAGATGAGTTGGTTTGTAGAGGGATCAAGTAATATGTATCCCTTCACGCCATTGGGATAGCCAAAAAATATGCATGGGTGGCTCTGTGAATATAATTATTTCCTCTTCTCATAGGGAATGTGGGCCCATGCTCATGATCCAAAGATATAAAAGTGGGTGACTTCCAGTTTGTTGTGATTCCAAGCCTCAAAGGGAGTCTTTTCCTTAAAATATATGTGAGGGGATATGTTTTGAATGTCATTGGCACATTTAAGTGTCTCATGCCAAAGATTGGGAGGAAATTCCTTTGCATGTAGCATGCAACTGGCCATCTCTTTGAGATATCTAGTTTTCCGCTCAACAACCCCATTCTACTGTGGAGTATATGGTACTATGTTCTGCAACTATATCCTAACCTCAAGTCAAATATTTTTAAACATCTTTTTTTACATAATCCCCCCCATTATCTATCCATAGGGCTTTGATCTTTCTCCTTTATTGAGTCTCAACAAGTGATTTGAACTCTTTGAGATGCTCAAATACCTCTAAATTCTACCTGAGAAAAATACCCCAAGTATAACATGAGTAATCATCTAAAAATGTAATCATGTACCTTGCCTTGCTAATGGATGGATGCGAGAATAGACCCATGAGATCATTGTGAATTAGATCCAATGGAGAGGAGTCCTTGTGAGCCTTCCCCTTCTCAAACTTCTCTTGAGGATTCTTTTGAAGGACACATCCTTCACAAACCCCTTCAGAAAAGAGGATATCAGTTAACCCAGTGACCATCTCCTTCTTGGTAAGTTTTTTCATGTACCTGAAGTTTAGGTGACCAAACCTCTCATGCGATAGTCTACTACCGTCATCAAGATTTGTAATTAGTAAAGAGGAATTGGGTTCAATAAACTTAGAAAAAATGTATAACCAATATTTGTGATTTACCTCCCAGAAAACAATTTTGGAGTTGTCTTACATGTTGAATATGGATACGGTGTTTGGTGTGAACTCCACCTTTTTTCCGGAGTCTGAGTGTGTAATATGATAAACTGAGAGAATATTCATGGAAATATTAGGAACATGGAGAATGTTCTAAAATCTTATGTGGTCTAGTTCCACTCTCCCTTTTCTGGTGACCTCAATTGGAGAGTCATCCCCCATGAGGATAGGAGGCCTCGTTCATGCAGTTATAGAATATAGAATATACTTTATGTTTTCCATGTGATGGGTAGCACCTTAATATACAATCCAAGTTTCAGGAGAAGAATGTACATCAAATAATTAATGAGGATTATCTTTCTTAAGGGCATGGGGTCTTCACTCAATGAACCTGTGACATAGCACCTTTGTTCATGGGATATTAAATAATACCCCTAATTTCACTATATATCGATAAATACCTCCCAAAACCCTTTTGTTGAACCCCCTTCCCAATACATATTCCCAATAAAATAAATCGTTGTTTTTACTAGATACCCTTTTTAATACCCCCCAATACCTACAATATATTGACTATATTTTTCAGAATTTAAAAACCCCCTTTATGAATGAACATTATAGGATATTGGTCAGCAAGGTGAATCCCCCATGCTTAAGAGATTTATCTTCTAAATTCTTCTTGGAAGCCTCAGGAATGAATTCCTCGAGATTGATTTTCTGAAGAATTTGTGCCATCTGATCAATCTTCTTCTTCATGCATGTAGATTCTGGATGGTTCCCACAATTGCAATAACCACACTTCTTCCCTTGCTTGTTTTTTCCACCTTTCGAACCTGAGGAATAATTGAAAGGTTTGGAGTACCCTTCCTTCCTTGGCTCTACATGTGCCTTTCCTTTTCCTTTCTATTTGGATTTAGGATTTTGAGAGTTGTTTCTATCAAGAAAATAAAGGGCATGTGCCTTGTGGCCCTTGATTATTCCCATCTGAATGAGCTTATCCTACTCATGTGTCAAATCATCAATAAATTTTAACAATGAAGGCATGCTCTAGGTTGATCCTGTGGTGAATATTTTAGAATGAAATGTGGAGAAAAGTACACTATATTTCGGTCCATGTTTTTCCATGATAGAAAGAATCAATTGTTTTTATGCTTTGGATTTGTCAATACCACAATATTTCAATTCACAAAGGAGAGATTTAAATTTGGTGAAGAAATATTGGATATTTCCAAAGTTCTTCGGATCCAAGGAGTTCAGTTGTACTTCAAGAAAATGGCCCCTCATTTCACCCTTCTTGCCAAAGAGACTAGCCAAGGTGGTCCAGATCCCATTTGGTGTCTTGCATGCATCGATGTGAAGCCATAGGTCGAGAGAAATAAAAATGCATAGGATATTGTAAGCCTTGTCCACACAGTTGAAGTACTTGGATGTTTCCACTGCTAAGGTGGGTTTTGTTTATGTGGCCATGGATGTCTGATACAATCCTTTACCCATGAGCATGTGGGTAATTCTTGGCTTCTAGTAGAAGCAGTCAATGGCACTAGAATTGCAGATGCGATAAATTCCATCTTCCCCCTTTATTTGTTCCATCTTAGGTACCTACAAAAGAGTCTTGATGACAATCCTTGCTAGCATTGTGTGGGCTCTAATACCATGTATATTTTTTGAGATACCTTCACAAAAGATCTAGATAACAATGACATTTACATAGATTGCAAATGGTGTGAAGAGAAGACAAAAATTGGAGGAAAGAATGAAAATAATTTCTATTATCTCTATGAGAGAATGTTACAATACAAGTGATATACTCTGTATCACACAACTATTTTTCCATAGTACCAATATAATGTGTATTAGGAATGTTCTAGAGAGATGTGATACACACTTTCAGTCACAAGATTCAATTGCCACCTAGTCCTAGTTAATTGGCCATGAAATCGTCAGTTAAGTAGCCAAACTAGAGTGAAATGAGGAGGAGATAACTCACACATGTGGAATGCACCTTAATGATGATTATCCCAATGCAAGTGAGCATTACTGGTGATGATCATGAGGTTATCATGCAACACTTTGTGATAAAGCCGAGGTTGACATGAAATACTTCACTCAACTAGTCTAACTGAATGGTAACTAAGAATTGACTGAAGGGTATGTGGCACCCTTGTCTAGGGGAGAATATCTTCAATAAGGGGAGAATATCTCATACTAAGGGACCCTCAACATATCCAAATAAACATAGGAAAATAAATGAAAGGAAAATACTAGGTGTGTGTAATATCTCCAACACATTCTTGTCATTATATCATTTTCCACAAATTACACCTCCTTTGTCATATTCACATTCACATATATATTTCCTTCTCATGCATTCCCTTGTTCATATGTCTAAAAAGAAAAGACAATTGTTTATATACAGAGGTGTTTTAAATAAGTTTTTCAATATCATATTTTTAAATATGAAATGAAAAGTTGGAAGATAGTAAAGTTATGGATTTTCTTCCCTCTATTTTTCATTTTTTCCATTCATCTATCCCTTTTATGCTTAATGATTGTGAAACTTATAGTCAAAACTAAATCATGTTGAAAAAATTGTAATTAATGTTTATCATGGTGAGTTTGTATCTTTCTTTGAGTATTTTGTACTAATGTTTTAATGATGACATATAGATAATTTTTTTCAGTTGCATAAGTAACCGCAGTGGAAATAAAGGAAACAAGTGTTAGAGAGGAAGAGTTCCTAATGTTTTGGGGTAGGAGGGAAGAAATAAAAGGATGAGATTCTCAATACACTTTGATGCAAACTCTAAAGAGTTCAATCAACTGGTGAAAATCGGGTACTTGAGCCTTGTTGGACACCCTTCCTTGCCTCTACCTCAAGCACCTATTTCTCCTCTCTTGAAACCTCATCCAAGTATTGATAATTTTTCCAAACCTCCTATGTAGCCAACCAATGATGGCTAGGAGAACATTCCTACAAATCCTCCTTTAAATATAGTCCATCGGCATGATGTCCCATTACCAACACCACCTCCTATGCAATATGTGTCTCATGTTGCTTCTTCTGCTTGTATGGCCCATTCTGTCCAAGTTCCTAGAAGTTATAAAGTGATTCCAACTAAACATCAATTGGAAAAAGGTAAACAACCTACAAGTTCCCCAAGATTTGAATCCTTTGAAGCCTCATTAGTACAGTCAAAACAACCTCAGTCTCAAACATAAAGTAATGAAAGAAAAATTACTTTCAACGACATGCACCGTGAGATTGAGAAAGTGGATGAAAAGGAGTTTTCGATCAAGAATTACATAAGCACATGGCTTCTCTTTTAGAGGGAATTAGACAAAGAGAGGCACCATAAAAAAAAAATTATTATTTCTGATTTATTTAAGTTTCTATGATGCCATTTCTACTTTGATATTTGATGCATATTTTGGGACAACATTCACATGGTATTATTTTTGAAAACAAATTAATACCATGTTGCTATGATATTTTTTGGCATGATATTTTTTGGCATGATATTTTTTGGTAGATACAAGTGTTATATGGTGTCGCATGTTCATATGGGTTACTTTTGGTATATTTTATGATGCTAATATGTGCATGGTATTCAATTAAATTTTGGAGTTACAAGGGAAATGTTGAAAATAAAGGAATAAAATAATTAGGTGGACTCCACCTATTATTTATTATTTATTGTTTACCCTTATTATAAAATATTTTTTTCCTCTCCTAACTAAAGTTATTTAACTTTATCTCAAAAGGTATTTGAACCACTCAAACTAATTTTTGAAGACATAAAAGGAGGAGAACAAGACAAGTGATAGGAGATGAGAAAATAGAGAGATATACTTCCAATAAGGTTTAGTCTTGTCTCAAGTGAGAATATGTGTTCGTTCAGTCATTTATGAGTTTCTTTAGAGATAAGTTATCTTGTTGATAGCTAGGTTATTCTAAAGGTGGCAAAGAAAGGATTGGGAAGAACTGATTATTGGCATGCTCCAAAGGTCATTCATTCATATTGAAATTCAATTTAGTCTTAGTGCTAGTTTTGCAAAGTCAATACTATGATGCACTTGTAGCTTGGATTGATATAGTTCAATTTTAAATTCTAGTATTTTTTATTTTGAGACACAAGTTGTCTATTTATGAATCAAAATACATCTTAGACTTCTAAGTCTAATTTTGATCCAAATCCTCGCAGGGGTTTGAAAATATAAACTTGGTTGTAACTCAGATTGATATCAATAAAAAAAAAATGTTTTTTTCTCATTTATGAGACTTGTTGTGCGTTGGATTTTCAGATTTATGTTATCTTGCACTACTTATTCAATTGTTTTGTAAATTCATTTTGAAAGCATTTTTTCTATTTCAACTTATTTCACATAAAAGCATACAGATTCATATAATAGCATCGGATTCAAGAACTTATTTCTTGAGGTCTGATTGAGATTTTTGATAGGCTATAAGACCATGGTGATAATCCCACCTATCTCACCTAGCCTAGTGAGATTTTAAAATTCTTGAGTGAGGATCATTCCATTGCTCCCATCAACACATATTTTCTTCTTCTCTTTCTGTGGGATTCATTCAGTAATGAGAGTACTTATTAGGTAGAATTGATCTTGGAATACAATACATATGATAGGAAATAATTTAATGGGAGACATTCCCATTGGAAAGTCATCAAAAAAAATCTATGAAAACTCATACAACAATCGTTGAATCCCCAATGGCACACAACTATTTTCCTCATCTTATTGTACCTTCTTTGGCATTATGGCCAAATAGAATTTTACCTTCTTTTTTCCTTCATAAATTCTTTGGTTGAGAAAAAAATTACATTAACACATGTGCTCCCACTACACCCAACATCACTATTGTCCATTGTTCTTGTCTCCTATTTTTCCATTAGCTCTAGCCTATAACGTTGTCCATCCTTATTGAATTCATATGCATTTTCCATACCACCATGGAGAAGCTTCCTATCAAATATACATGGTCCTCCCAGTAACACATGACATGTATCCATATCCACCACATCACACAATACTTGGTCATTGAAGTTGATAATATGGAAAGTCAACAAGCATTGATATGTCACGGTGACTTGTTGACCCTTATCTAACCATTAAACCCAAAATGGATCGAGATGAAGGATGAAATTTAATTTCAAATTATCAATCACCTTAACGGACACCAAATTTTCTATACTCCCACCATCTATGATCAAAATGTAGCATTTACCTTGAATCTTACATTTAGTTCAAAAAATCTCTTCCCTTTGCAGGTTCATTTGTAGCCATATTTTCAGGTTTAATTAACACCCTTCTAAACATAAGGGTTTTACCCTCTTCATGTTGAAGTACTACACCATTTTCTCCAACAACTAATTCCTCACATACTTGCATGACATGAATTCTGGCCTCATTCCTTATTCCTATATTGTGCTTCTATGTGCATTCAAATGCTTTGTGCCCTTCTACTCCACATCTGTAGCAATTAATGACATACTTACCCTTGCCTTCTCCAAACCCTATACCTCTACTAGGATGGTTTTCTTCTTTTGAAATTTTACTACTAGACACTTTAGCTTATCTCCCTCCACTAGAATGTTCTCTTGCAACCCTCGCTCTACCTCTTCCTCTAAGATGCTTTCCTCTGCAACTTTTTTTCCACTGTCTATTCAATTTTTTCTCTACCATTAAATCAATATGATATGATTCATCCATGGTTTAGAAACAATGGGTACTCATCTCATATTGAATCCAGAACTTCAATCCATTCACATACCTTTCTACCCTTTGATACTTTTCCTCTTTAATTCCTTATCTAAGTGACGATTTGAAGAATTCTTCTATATACTTCCATATAAATGTCTCTTTATGTTTCAAATTTTGTGCTTGTATACACAAACTTTGTTGGTAATCAATAGGAAATAAATTATCCTTGATATTACTCACCATTTTCCTCCAGGTATTTATCTTCTCCTCTTGCTTGTCCACTATGTCTTTATGCACAACATCCCACCATAGTGCATCATTTCCTTTCAACTTTGTTATTGCAAAAAAAACTTTATTGGGGTATTGGACATTCTCATAATCAAAGTATCTCTTGAACTCTCATATCCAATCCATAAGAGTCTCTACTTTAATACAACCATTGGTGTAAGAAACTTCCACCCTTGTATTACCTCTATCCTTTAGAAATGAGATCAAACACTCAACTTGGTCTCTTTGATCAACATTTCATTCTTCCTCTATCTCATATTCTAATTATGAATCCTCTATAGCCTCCCACCATTCATCATTCAAAATACACAATTTTAAACGAGCCTCTCTCAAGTCTCCTTTCTACCACAGTTGCACAATAATTGATCTTGTGGAACCCAATTCTCAATAGAGAATTAGTTATGATACTTATGTAAATTCTAAATCAGAATTGAACCTTTTTTTTATAACACTTGATGAACCAACAAGTTTTTTAATTTTCTATCATGCTGCAAAAGTGGATCGACACTATTAGAGTGCAACAACTATTGAAGTAGCTTACTTAAGAAATCATAGCATGAAAATTATAAAAAACTAAATATGACATAAGTAATAATGTAAATAATAGGAAAAATAAGGAAATGGATAGAATCTAACTCTTTATTTAACAATACATCAATTCAACCCATGGATTACAATATGGAGGTCTTATTCTCTCCACAATTCACAATATTCATAGTAGTGTGATTGGAATAACGTGCAATCTTAGACTCCCCTAAGCATGAGCTAGTATTGACTATCCTCTTCTTTGTTGCAGATCTGAAGCTGAACCTTCACTTCTCTTGTAAAAAACTATTGGAATTCCTTTGCATTGATAATTCAATATATTTATAATCTTCTCTTAAACAATTCAATTCACATGGTATCCCAACAATCTTTTTAACTCTTCACCTCCTCCTGAGATATCTCTACAGATTCCTAGCATAGCTTGTGGTCCATCTCCTATTAACTATCCCAATTTAAATTTTAGATATTTTTCTTTTAGCATTTATGTGGCATGCATCAATTCTTTAGTAATAGCGACCTCTTTATTCCTTCTACTAAAATAAGTAACTAAACAACAGGAATGTAGATTAAATAAAATATTTGATGTTGATTGCATGAGCCCAAGGATGATCCTACATCAAAGTGTCAGGTAAATATGTGGTTGGATGAGTAGGATCTATGGGACTCTGTTGAGAAATTAGTTATAAATCCTACTGATCCATTATTGTTAGAAAATCATAAACAAAAGATGGAAAATTTTAAGTGAGTCATCCTTGACTCTATGAATGATCATTTGGTACCTCACATTGAGAGGAATACCATGGGAAAGGACATGTTTGACAGTCTACTCACTCCTATGTCAGAGTGAGAACATCAATTGGAAGATGTTATTGAGGAATAAACTTATATCCATGTGGATGAGCAAGACAAATATCATAGCTTCCAACTTGATGAAGATTACCAAACTCCATGATCAACTTACATCAATTGGAAAGAAGGGAAAGTGTGAAGAGCTAGTACTCATTACATTAAATGAGTTCTTTTTGTCTTGGAAACCTTCTATTCATAGGGTCTTTGTTTGAAAAAAAATTCCCACTTTTTAGAGGCTATGGGATCACTTCATATAAGAGGAGGTGATACTATATAATGTTCTTGGTATGGAGGAGGAGGAGAAAAATATTTCCCTCATTAGCAATATGAAGAAGGGAGGAAAGAAAGGAGGACCCAAGGGGCAGAAAGAGAAGAAAGAGGATTAAAATTCCTCTAACTAGGGAAAGAAGAACTTCAACCACACCAAGTGTCTCAAGTCTTTGAAGTTTGGGCACTTTGCTTCTTAGTGCCAGGAGAATAAGGGGTCGGGAAAGAAGCAGTAGCAGAATAAATTAGTAGGGAGTGAAGAAGCATCAGTTAGAGTGAATGAGATTTCATCCAAGCTTGAGAAACACTTCTCTATGGTCTCATAATTGTCATCTAACACCATGTCTAGTGTCATCTAGTATGTGAATAGTTGATCCTCCAAACATGTGACCTATAAAGAGAGGTCCAAGTTTAAAATAATTCAAGAGTAGGAGGAAAGAATGCAAGTGGAACTAAGTGATGATGTCATGTATCCAATTGTAGGAGTGGAATCCATCTCATTCCATATGCCATCAGGTGATATCCTTGAGCTTAGTGGTATTTTGTAAGTACTTAGATTAACTAAAAATATCCTTTTAGTTTAGTGATGAAAGATCTCAACTATATGGTTGATTTTGATGATTAGAAATTCCTCATCCAAAATATATGCTCAGATCCTAGTTGGGTGTTGACCATAGGTTTTCATGAGGGTGGTATATACATATTGCAGTAGGATCATGTGAGAGATTTACTGCATGAAAATGAAAAATTATGTGATATTTATCACAAGAGACTAGGTCAGCTGCATTATGGAGTGTTATCAATCTTTAAGAACATGGTGTAGGGATTTCCAACCTTGAACATTGAGGAGAAAGGATTGTGCAAGGTATGCGCACTTGGAAATCATGTGAAGGTTATTTTCATAGTAGCAAGCATATGTCAAGAGATATTCTTGACCTAATCCACTCAAATGTATGTGGACCCATATCTTCAAATTTCTTATCAAGTAACATTTACTATGTATATTTTATTCATGATTATTCTATGAATTCCTAGACTTACTTCAGGAAGTCCAAAGATGAGGTCTTCGGGAATTTTCAAGAGTTTAAGGATTTTGTAGAAAATAAAAAAGGTAAAAATATTAAGGTATCAAGGTATAACAATGGAGAGGAGTATACCTGCAAGGATTTTGATACCTTTTGCAAGGAAGTAGGGATCAAGAAGGAGCTGGAAATTCCCTACAACCCTTGGTAGGATGAGGTTGTAGAAATGAAGGAAATATCTATCATAGAAACAACCAAATACATGATTCATGATATGGATTTTCCCATGTATATTTGGGAGGAAGGAAGTCTTAAAATTGTCTATATTCTAAACAAGTTTCCTCATGGATTTTTGAAGGACAAGACACCAAAGGAGGCATTCACAAACGAGAAGCATCAGGTATCACATCTTTGTGATTTTGGTTGTCTTGTCTAGATTCAAATTCCTAATGAGAAATGGACCAAGTTTGAACCTTCCAGTTTGAAGGGCATATTTTTAGGTTATAGTGAGACCTAAAAGGATTACAGAGTCTACATTCCATATCAATGGAAGTTAGTTGTGAGCTGATATGTCAATTTTGATGAGGATGCATGGTCCTCTAAGTATTAAGAAACTCTAGCAGTGAGCATGGAGGTAGAAGAGCTTGATGTCCCAAAAACAGATTTGCAGAAATAAGAAAAAGTAGATTTAGATGACAAAGATTTCGAAGGTACAAGGGGTGCCTCTCTACCTTCCATTTCAACAAGAAATCCTATATGGAAAAACTAGACATTGGAAGAGGAAACCGAGCAAGTTGGTGCCTCGTCTACTTCCTTTCTAGTCTACTATCCTCTTAAAACATTCCCTAGTTATGTTACTATGATGTATTCCGTTATTGATACAAAACCTTCTAGTTATGAGGAGGCAACGAGGAAGTAGGTATGGGAAAATGCCATGATGGAGGGGTACAACTCCATCATGAAGAATGTTGTGTGGGAGATAGTTCCTAGAACAGAGGCAAAGTTAGTAATTGAATCTAGGTGGTTGTATAAGGTTAAGCATGTAGCAGATAGAAACATAGAGAAATACAAAGCTCAATTTGTGGATAGAGAGTTCTACTAGAAAAAGGGAGTTGAATATGAAGAAAGTTTTTCTCACATTTCCAAGTATACCTATATTCATATTTATTATGTCTTTAACAACAATCCTTGATTGGATTTTATATCAAATGGATGTAAAGAAATCATTTCTTAATGGGTTGATTGAGGAAAAGATATACATAAACCAGGAAAAAGGATTTGGGGTGCATGGGTGAAAGACCCATGTTTGCAAGTTGAAAAAGGCCCTTTATGGGTTGAAACAGGAAACACGTGCATGGTACTCTAGAGTCGCTCATCATATTTTAGGTTTGGATTTCACTAAGAAAGATGCATATTCTAATGTTTACTATTTGGTTTATCATTCGAATCTACTTGTTTTAGTCAGTAGGAAATCTTATACTTACAAGAAGTTCAAATAAACCCATAGAATGGTGTAAGGCAGAGTTGATAAGAAAATTTGGCATGAAGGAAATTGACTTGATGCACTACTTTTTAGGTCTAAAGATGTGGCAAAGTCCAAGTGAAGTTTTCTTGGACATGGTAAGTATGCAATCTAGATTCTGAAAACATTTCATGTGATGGAATACAAACCCATGTCTACTCCTATGGTAGAAAATATAAATTCCTTTGTTGATTCCGATTTAGATTTGGGTGATCCATCTATGTACAAGCAGTCGATAGGTTCTCTCATGTACTTAGTAGACACAAGGCTCATCGTTTGGTTTGCAGTCAACACTTTGAGTACATGGTGCAACCTAAGTAGGTCCATTGGATTGCAACAAAATGTGTTCTCTCATATTTAAGGGCATGGTGCATTTTGGACTAAGATATGTTGGTGATGGAGAGGTGGCATTGCAAGGTTTTCCGGATTATGATTGGAAAAATAGTGTTACTGACAAGAAGAAAATTTCAGAGTGTTGTTTCAATTTAGGATTGGGTATGGTTTCCTATTTCAGTGGGAAACAAACTTTTGTAGCACTTAGTTCAATAGAGGTAGAATATATGATAGCTAGCTCTACTAGTTGTGAAGCCATCTATCTTCACAAGTTATTAATAGAGCCAACATATCAAACTTTGGACGCTATTGTGATTTATTGTGACAATTAGATTTGTATCAAACTATCTAAAAATATAGTATTTCATTATTGATCCAAGCATATTGAGATCATGTACCACTTCACAATACATTCCAACAAATCAGTAAGTCATAAATATCTTCACTAAGCCACTTGTAAAAGATAAATTTGAGATGTTCAGAGAAACTTGGTGTAGTGGAGAACACTTTCTCGGGTAAGAGGGAGTGTTATTAAAAGTACCTCAAACAATATTCTATAGTATCAAATCTAAGAACATGTTTAACAACACTATATTGTGTCTTGTAGAACCTAATGGGGGTGCATCACACATCTCAAGAAGGAGGCACACCACTCTTGATTTATAGAAGGAGAGGGAAGGGAGGGCACATGCATGCGCTTGAAAACTAGCCTTAGATAAGACATGGGCCACCGCTAGCTAATCTTATAGGCATGTGCCATCAATTAAAAGTTGACTAGGAATTAAAATAAAAATAAAAATCAATTTGGTTTTATTTTTAGTAAAACATATTTATGAGTTTGACCTAAGATAAAGAGAATTCTATTTTTGATTTTGAGTTACATGAAAACCTATTTTTGTAAACCCTAGTATGCTCTTCTATAAGAGAGACGGGGAAGAGGTGTGAATTCATTCATTGATTGTTGAGTCTAGCAGCTAGCACTTTAAAGGTATTTTTGTGTAGCAATGTTTTTTTCATGGATAAAATTGATAAAAGAAATGACATGTTTTAATACTCATCTATCAAATTATGTTCATTGTTTTTTGTAGCATGTTTCTATAGATTCTAACATTTCTCACAGAGTTGTTTTGATAGATTCTAAGTTCTTTTGTTTTTTAAATCTTATAAGAATTATAGTACAGTGAAAAATATGTTTACCATAAGCTATCAAATTTCTACGAAACACAATATCGACTCTAATGCCAAAATATAATTGTGGGATAATGTTATCCATCTACGACAGAATATCAAGCTTATAACTATCTCATAAGGTAAATTGAAAAAGACTCAAATTTCATAAATGAAAGTGTGAAAAGACAAAGTAACATCTCTTGCAACAAGGAAATCACATGCGTTTAGACCATCCCTAGATCAAGATACTTACTTTTCTTCTTTGATATTTTTTTGTCTTTGTTTTCAATCTAGCTCCATGTTATATTCTCATGTCCTGATACAAAATTCAATGCCTCAAATATCCCTGCAATCTTTCCTAGAATAAAACATGCCAAAAATTATTACATGGCCCTACAAATGACAGAAAAAATCAATGTTTTCTCAGCTTGGTTTGTGTGTCAGCCAAATTTACCCTATTTGCCTCTTATTTGATTAAAAAAACTCATTGTTTGTCTTGATCCTCCCATTCATAAACATGTTCAAATCCATTATGCTACATAGTGATAGAGAAATAACACAAGGTAGTCATAGAGAAACAACACAAGCCCATGGCCTGGCAAGCTTGCAAGTTCTCAAAATATTTGCGTTGCCAGAAAATCAAAACCTCTGTGAAAAGAAAATCTCGTTTCTGCCCCTTTACTTCCTTTCACCCTCCAATATTCAATGTACTCAATCCTAGGGAAATGTTATAGAGAAAATCAACATTGGGGCTTGGGAATGGAAACTCTTAAGCAAATGGGTAGTTGAGAGTGAAGGTTTTTAAGTGTGGGAAATTTGGGACTCAACAATAATCAGAAAATCAAGTCATTCTATGTAGACAAACCAGGGGAGATATGGGTTGAGGGGATGGAAATGAAAACCATGGCCCTAGGATTGTTCAACCCCTTCACAATAAATGAGACGAAGATAAAGGATGACAAGTTAATTTCCTTTATAAATGCATAAATGACTTTTCCTAGTGGGTTCTCTCCTCATCATGCTTAGGCTATGACATTAGGGTCGTCCTTGAAATTGAACACCATAGTTTCAAGCCCTTGAATCCAAGCCGCTAGACCAAAGTATTGGTTTGAAAAGAAATCATTCTGATCAGTGAGAGGGTAGTACCGCTGTTGTTTTCTTATGTGATTATCTAGTAAGACCATGTAGCCGAATTTCCTGATTATATCAACATAAATATAAACTAGAAAAAAACACTTTATAAAAGTGGTTGATATACGTCGATCGATGCTATTAGTTTGG